>JTDE01001978.1:62493-82603 GCA_014338405.1 Paragonimus skrjabini miyazakii
GTTCGAGTGTAAGGTGCAGTTACAATGGAACATTTCATGCAGATCGATCAGTCAACTGTCAACAGATTTTCAATGGTACTGACACCTGTCTGAATGAAACTCAGACACAGTCAGTTCAAAGAGGTTTGGAAACTAGCACTTTGATGTCTGCTCAAAACTCTACACGACACTGTTTGCTACTGGCATTCCATCACGGATGGCTTGATAAACTACTCTACTAATCTAGTTGTCACCAGGTTTCGGTGCTGGCTCGCCTAACCACAAAAAATCGTCCGTTTTCAAGCTCAGTATGTCTCTTCTTTCGGCGTTCTACTAATGTCATTAGTCGAACTTGATACATTACTGCACAAACAATGATGAGTATCAGCAATTGATGCTTAAACACGAGACGGGTGAACATTGTTCCTCACCTGTTGACCGAGGATTAGGCCACAACACTGTTGCAATTGCTTCCAGAAACTTGTTGTGGATATACAACCAAACGTGATAATTCGAAGCACTAATAACATCCATTTTTACAATAACAATAAGTTAAAAACTGACATCTATATATTTCTTAATGTCAGATAATCAACATCGTCAACTTGAAGTGTGCAAGCTTCTGTGCTTTCTGAAGGCATTAGGGCAGACAGAAAATACTAGTTCGGAAACGAATACTCTGTCAATTGTGATATTTTGTAAACTTCCATTATTTTGGACTATAGTTCAAACCAATTATTTTGGTTATGTATAACCATAGTACAAAACTTAACAAAATGCCGAGCGTAAAACGTAAATCAATGGTTGTTTTGTTTCGGGTGAGCCAGTAGGTGCGTGATCGGATTAGAGGCTGACCACTTATTGTTGTAGTTCGTGCAACGTTGAAAATAAAAGTAAACTTTAACAGGAAAATTACGGAGTGGCGCCACACTTTATAAATAGTCTGCCAAGCAAAGTTACGGGTTTTTAGACGGGGTCGTAGGAACAGGTGCGCTCGCGTAAGCGACAGTGGGAAACATTTCACTCTGTGGTATTAGCTGTTCCGTTGAGTTAAGTAAATATGATAAGATCATTGGTTCAACCATTTTAAGATCACCATACCCTACCTGTTTGCTGCCCCATGGAGTGACCAAGTGGTGTCTGTCTCACTATTCCCGTAAGGTCAGTGTTTACTTTTAACAAGCTAGTGATAGGAACGAGTTGGAGTGTGTTTTGAAGAGAAAATGTGCACCACAGTGTGATACGCAGCAGCAGCAGATGAGTTGGAACTGATAGACGACATCTTGGGCAGTTAGCACAAGGTTGAGGTAATACTTCCTTATTTCGAAAATTCTTATTGAGTCATAGAACACGAATTGTGACAAACATGTTTTCGATAAAATCTCATCAGGCTGTTACAGATATAAAAGGGAAATAAAACTAAAAACGGTTACATGCGAAACTTGGTGTTGGTAAAAATTCACACCATCTCAATTTTGTGTTTGTGGAAGCCGATCGAGTGAGTCAGCTAATGGCCAGGGCATCTGAAGCGACTCAATGAAGTTTTTTAGTCCACAGTAGGTTGAATTAAGTAATCGAGTGGCAATAGCCTCTGCAGTGGTCAACATTTGCTGGCGAACAAGTTTTGGCCGGTTCGAGGGAACCCTGTAGATGACAGTGAACGATCAATCTATGTTGACTGGATGATTGCTGTCAGACAGGTGACTGATTTTCTCTCACCTGTCCCGATCCATGCTGGGTGATGTTATCTGATTCTTCTAGACAAATGCCGAGTCGTACGACCCACACAGTTTGCTAAACACTCTCAAACGAACGAATAAATCACCGTAGATGAGTTATGTACCGGCACTTTATCCTTCAGATTAAGAGTAATCAGTGGTGAACTGGTGAATGAGATAATCGATCTGGCCACGTTGACCGTCCTCTTAAGCGAACTGGTGCAGTGAAGATGAGCGATTGTAATATACTACTCATACCACTGCTATTCAGTAGTAGGACCAGAGCATATATTTTGACATCGTACAAGCCGCAGGAAAGGTGCAAGAAGGAATACCAGAATACAGCATCACTCATAATGGTCCCTGCTACTTAAGGGAACTGAGCATTGACGTCTGCGGCAGCCGAGACGGTCTGGGTCCGGATACCGCGTGCAAATGAGTGGTTTTGTTTATGTTCTTGTTGAAACGCTTAACCCATGAATTGCTTTGTCGAATAAACAACCCATGTGCCATCCGCGTTCTTGGGTCACATCAGTAGTAACCTGACGGGTCAGTGATTCAGCCAACGTATCTTCTTTGTATGGTAGTCGCATCAACATGAGCTACTTATCAACCCATTGAATCATAACTGATGCTTCAAATGCTTTCATATTTGGTCACAAAATTGTCGGGGTAGCCATTCTCTTGTAGAATATAGGTCACAAATCGTAGCTCATGTTCCAAAGCATTTACTGAACAGATTTTTCTGGCTCTATCCGTCAAACATTTGACCAGTTTGCGTTTGTATTCTAAGTGCAGTTACTTTGTGGACAAGACCGGCCTCTTCAGGGGCCACAAAAATTCGAACTCCTCATTAAGCTTTTATTTCCGTAATTCTCTAACCGTCACGTTTATAGTCCTAGTTACGAAACTTGTGATTAACTTCGGCACGATTCGTATTCACGGTTTTCGAATGATAATGATTTCTATGTTGCCCACGTTAACTGGTTCTATATAACAGTGGATATGGGTTTTTGGGTATCCGAAGCTTTGATTTAATGAAATGGGAAAGTTCCACCTAATTAAGAACTCACTAATGGCAGGGTTGTTGAGCGATGCTTTGTGAAGAAACTTGACAATAGTTAGTAACAGCTCAGACAGTTTTATAACACCCCTTGCAGTTATCTGTGTAAGGTTGTCAAGCTACTCAAACTTGTCGTGAGCAACTACAAGAATGGTAGTCAAAGTAGTCGTATGCCCTCCTAAAATTCCAGTGACCCAGACCTTGTAATTTAAGAGCACGTCCTATGTTCGAAGTCTCAGTGTAAATAGTGCTAATCTGATTCAGTCACTAAGCCAGTGGTCACTGAGATAAACCCCTTGCAAAGTGTAGCTTTCAAACCCATGCTAAAATCTTGATGGAGGTGTGCTTGTTTGAAGATCAATTACGCATACTTCAGTAGTTTCATCGTGCGGGAAAACGAAGCCAGCTTTCGAAATGTGGACTTCGTTTGTTCACTTGACTGCATGACAAACCCAACTAAATACTCGAAGAGAAAGTTCACAGTGCACTCAGGACAGTGAGTGTTCCGGATAATTAAACAGCTTGCAGTCTATAACTAAAAAATACCATAGCATGTGTCATCATATGTTAATTCAGTGTGTGGTTGAGCATCTGGTATGGTTGCCATCACACAAATATTTCACATTAAACCACGGGTTTAACAAAACCCCAGATTTTACAGAAAGCAAAGTTATCGCTTCCATTCCCCGAGTTTATATGGACAATGACATCAAGATTTACAAGTTTCAGTTGTGTAACCAAGGAGTTGTCTTGTATACATTGATTGCCACATAGATGAATTTGGCCACATCATTCTGGTGAACGCTCCAGGCTTTAGGAAACAGTACTCACTGGTGAACGGAATGAGATGACTGGTTATGCCTACTGTGAAGCTAACAAGGCAGTAGTCATCAAAGTTGACTCAAGAAAACGTGGTCCCAAGTTCGAATCCCGCTTCTGATACGGAAGAGCAATTAATCTTCGGCTCTAACAAGAGTGCAACTCAGATGCTTATTTTCAAACGTGATCTACTGAGCAGCCTAACAGAATGCGAGAGTTGTGATCAACAGTAAACATTCCCAAATTTATTTAGTCAATATGCCTTGTTGATGCAAAAACCAATTCGCTCGGATAACTGCAACTTTCTTCGATTCACGTTGTTTACCTATATCCACTTCGAGTGTGATTCCATATTACGTAATATACAGCACGACAGTACACAATACAGAGTCAACCAGAATGGTCATGCCAAAAGCTAGACGGGAAATTCAACAAGCGTGTTTCCCAGTACGCCTAACGTTTGGTATTTCCGGTTCTGTTTCAATATTCCCGATCGGCTTCGAATAGATAGCAATTCATCATGTCGCAATTTTCAGAAGACGGATGAAATATTGGCCCCGGAAACTGCAGACATACTCCCAGCAGGGCAATTACAAGTGTGTTTTACATCAGATAGGACAGTCTAACCACACGTGACTCATTAGGCCCCAGTTATAATTGCAGATTTCCGTCCAGACCAGGAAATCAATTTTGAACTCGATGTTTTTGCTATTGTACACTGACCACTGTTCCAGACTGGACACTAACTAGTTTAATAGCCACCTGTGCTTCAATTTTCGTTGAGTGAATCACAGACTAGTAAGTAGTTATGAGAAGTATTGAGGTGGTTATTTCCTGAAGTTTTCACGGGTCGATGTACGTCTCGTGGCAGAAAGTATACTTTGTGTGTTAACACAACGACATCAGTAGGAACGTATTCACAGATGTAATAAACTCACTTCTAGGCTAATAGCGAGTTCCCCGGAACGTTTCACAGTTCACTTGTTTAGTGACCTGGTCAAATAGGGTTTACTTGTTGAGGCAATTGTCAGGAAGTAAATGTCTTATATTCACCATTCTCATCGATATATCGCGGATGGTTTGACGGAGCATCAGTTCATGATTTCAGCCGCAGTCAGACGTTTGGTATGATGCAGGACGATGAAACCGTTCAGGCATGTTTGGTTTTACATGCAGAAAGTCGATCCTGAAGTTACCTCCATTTGTCTTGTGTGCAGTAAACAATCGTGATGCAGTTTTTGTCACATATACACACAGGAAATATCTCCTCCCGTCTTCTGTAACGATAATTGCTTATCTATTAAAAATTTTCTTTTCGGTATTGTTTGACACGTTCTTACATTCATCTGCATCCGATTGTTTTAATCAGTTCATTTTCCACTGCCTGATTGCGATTTGCAGACTCGTGTTTGATTGCTCCAATTTGAAAGCCCTTTCCGGGTGGACAATTTGTGTGCCCAATTAATTAGCATTCACGTTGAGATAGCACTTACCTCAATTTTGTCAAACAGCGGTTGAGCGTTCACACGTGATAATTCGGTCGTGCCTAATGTGAGGTCAATGGCGCAGTGGTCAACATGGTTGCCTGATAAAAGGCGTAGCCGGAGGTCTGATCCAAGCCGTGACAATAATATGCGCTACTGACGAGCTCTAATGAGAACGAAACTCGAGTCTAGTGCTTCTGTAGTTCGGAAGAGGTTGACTACAAAGTCCATGGGAATGCGACAGCTGCAATCAATTCTGGATGATGTTCCACTTGTAGTCCTGAGTTTATCCACGCGAAATAACTAAACGAAGTAACAACCAAAATTGACCTCGAACACGTTACTATTCTATACAATCGTTATGGCTGTGGTCCAACTGTAATAATGGCCTACTCACTTTTTCCTCATTAATATAATTTACACAAATAACTGCAGAAACATATTGTGAGTTGACAACCACTCATTACTAAGTGAATTTCGTAAGAACCCATAAAATGTGGAACACAGTTCTATCCTACGACGGCTAACCACTTGCGCTCCGAAGTAGCATGGACATCTGCACCAGCGCTGACGTGCTCACGGGTGACTGATCCCGCAAAATTCTTTTTTGTTGTTGTGAATATGGATAGGCAAGTCGGTGAACACACAGCGGTATTTCTGTCACGAGTCGGTCTCTGATTGCCAACAGAGTTGAGTGTTAGTCGTTCGAACCATTGAGTTTATCTCATTTCAGCCAGTATGTGTAACACGTGGCTCACAGATCGACCGAACATTGTGGCTCGAGGTAACGATCGCTATTTGGAAGGTTGCAGATTAATGCGACAGATCATGTTGTCCAGACACAGTTATTCTACAAGCCACACCACATTTCAGCTGTCTAAACTGCTAATCGTTCATGTAAACCACAGTGCACTAAACTCCAACTAATTTACTAAGTAGTCTCGTCAGTTTTATCACCATCACTCGTTTCGGCTTAATTTGTGTGAAGGTCGGGGTTAAGTTGTGTTCATATTGAATTTGCGACATCTGTGTTACTTAGAGGTAGTGTAGATGATTTGACGATATAGATGTGACCCAATTAAGAAAAACGTGTACTTCGGCTGGATTCGAACTAGTGGTAGATGCAGCATATCCAGACACGACAAACTGGACTATAATGTCAAGCTGGGGGCCCCGAAATTTCACACACGGACTCAATTAATCAGCCAAATGACTGTTTGGGCAATTAGTAACCTGGATCATCTAGTGGACTGCATATAACATTGTGGGTTAGGTGAGTAACTGAATCCAGTGATACCTGATAATATTCGAATGCTCATACTCTCAGTAAGTTGTTCACCCTGGGGTTTCTGTAGGCGTTCGCTTCCACTCAGCTTTCTGACGTATTGTTATGACTCATTAGTTTGTGTTCCACGTTCAAATCGTTCATCAACTGCATTTGGTTTTGTCAAGCAGCATGCCGAGCATGAATGAATGGGGTCGATTGGCATAACTAATGATAATCATATACGCGCTCAAGTAAGAAATGTCGCCTAATAGTCGTATTGATCTTGTGGATTCCAACTTGAAATCAAGTCAGACTGATGACCATTTGATTGATACATATCCATCAAAGTTCTTCTAACTCAAGCAAACAATGACCAGCTATAATACCTAAGTTTTAACTTTGGGCTAGCAGATATCCCACCTGTGCACGTACGTGAAAATGCTGTATGTTTGAGTCACTGTGATAGAATTTAGATATAGGACGGACGCATGCAAGGTAAACGCAACAACTCTCTCTATCTATTTTTTTTTGGCATATCGTTGCAGGTTGCTCAATTGGCTATGTTACATGTTGGGTGAAATTTTCTCAATGACCTTGCAAACGTGTACTTCGGTTACCATGGCGTCAATTTTCAGAAACACAATTCAACTGAAGAGTGTATTGTTAATCATATTTTTTTTAGCTTTGTGGCCCAAACATATTTCCATTAGTTGCTGACCCATATCTAATTCACATTCTTACTGGTTGATACGATAGGTCACGTGGCCCCCATACTTGGACAGTTACTGATCAGACGTCTTATATCTGGCGATGAATTCTTTATCTGCAAATCAACAGTTCCGTCCGATTGATTATCCGGACTTCGTAACAGTGCGTGTACTGATGTCACGTGTGGGCATGAATCCACAATTGTTGACTTGAAAATTAGGCTAACAGAAATCTTATCTACAAGTTATAACTCAATAACATACAAAGCCCCAGTCACAAGTGCTATTAACAGAACTGCTGGTCAGGTGGATAATAGTGTTTGTTCGTAACACGAAGGGTTGCCAGTTCGATTCTCCATTCAGACAATCTCCACCTGACGAGCCCAAATAAAGACCAAGCCAGCCGCGGAATGTCAGCCACAAGATGAATGGTAAAGAACATTATATAATTTTCAAGGTCACTATACACCACTTTTACGAAAAAAACTCACTCGAACGCTAAAGAAATAAACGGATGGTACGTTGTTTTCAACATAGCTATTGGGTCTTCAGGTGAATTCAAGCCGTCCATAACGAATGTTAAAAATCATCCCGCACTCTGATTGCACGTGAATTCTGTGACTAATTGCGACTTGACATTCAGATTTATTGAATCAGGAAATGTCAGAGGTGATTGATATACGAGTCAATCTATTCAGTAGGGTTCGTGTTCACAGTGAAGTTCTGGGTCAATATGCATATCTAAAATCTCAGACAAAATGGATGAATTAGTTAGAATCAGTTAACTGGCTCGTAGGTGAAATTGAAAAAACAAGCGATTCTCGTTTACTACTCGTTGCATTCGTTATGTTCACTGACGGAACAGACAGAGCGACGTAGCTTATTGATGTTAATGTTATTATCTTCATTAATATTGTTTTTGTTACGGGTATCGTTGTATATATATATATATATATATATATATATATATATATATATATATATATAGACGACATGACACTTTCTGAACACAGCCCATTTAACCAATCAGCGTCTCAGTCGATTGAGCACAATGTCATCAAGCCGTGATTACCAAAACCCAAAAGGTTGCGAGCGATTAGTGAGTGGGAGGCGAACTGATAGACCGAGAAACTGATACAGGAAGTTAAATGTAAAAATGTGCTGTTGATGAATAGAAGGAGGAGCGATTCCGCAATAGCCTGAGTATTCTTACAACACCGTTTGTCATTAATAGTATCCGTTTAAGAATGAACAAATGTTTCAAGATGGCAATGCCCTGACCGGATTATGAGTTCCGGTGTGAGAGTTGAAGTCGTCTGACAACGAAAATGTAGCCCGTAACAGAACTAGTTAATACACATTTCACAGTTCATTGTGTTCAACTGGGCACTGTATCAGAAATATCGTGTCTACTTAGGAGGACAGATGACATATCCGATGGGTTGGCATACTCATCGATTAACTGAAGAAAGGCTGGTATTCAGAATAAGTCACCTCTACGACCGGTGTAGAAAAGCAGGTGCACACAACGAAGATTTCAGTGAATTGATAACCCATTTTTCATAAGAGTTCCGGACGGGTAAGACAGTCTAACCTCATGTGAACACCTCCCTTATCTACGAGGATGCATAAAGCATAAAAATCTGTTGGAGTTGAGCAGTGATTATCACTCAGTTGTTTATTTTTCTTAGGAGTGTACGAAAATGATTTGACCCTACTTTTGGTAGCAGACTGCTTGAACTGAGCCAATAACAACGGTAGAATAAGTCGAATTTTCACAAGGTGCACCAAGATATAAAAACCAGCCCGATTGGAGGGTTGATAAGACTTGAACGTTTGGGTCAGAGGTCAGGCAAGCACATTGATGTTACTGCTATCTTTGTGGTCATCAAGTTAGTGTAGAGGAACTTCAAATGGAAAAATATAGTTGTTGGCTCTCCCAGTAGCAGTTTTAATTCAATAGAAATTACGATTTCCTACTCGATTTTTAGAAAGTACTAAACGAGTTGTATTACTCCTGACATCAGAATATGGTGATGTTTTACGTAATTATTCGAGTTTCAAGCTTTCGACTCTTAATATAAACAATTTCAAAATTAGCTTGATAAAATAGTGTAGAAGGAAGAATCAGGTTCTGTTGGTATTAAAGCAAAGTCACTTATCGTCATACTGTTAACCAATTTAAGCTTGCTTTACTCGTCATTCAGACTGCCAAAAGCAAGTCGGGAAAGCTAAGTATGCAGACGAACCACGGTACGTAATACTTTAAACTCTGTTCAGACGAGACTTATTACTCATATGACTTCTAATCCATCTTTGAGCCTAATTTTCAATGAGAATCAGCCCCATTAGACAAGTCGAGTTTGAGATAAGAGTGATATTTGACTTTTGGCATTGTTTTTCTTTGTGTCACGCGGTGATATGGTACACTAGTACAACAAGTGAGATTGCACAGTCTTTCAAAGAATGTGATCAAAGCGTTCGACTACCAGCTTTTCATATAGAGTACACTTATGATTTTCATTTCTAATCCCCTCAATATGGCACCCGAATGCTGTTCTAACTCATACGTGTTCGTTGTCTGTATCACACAGATCTGGGATACCAAATGAAAACATTTTCATGTCTCGCAATGGCTGTTCGATAGTTTCTCTCTGTCTTCCTCTCAAGGTCCCTCAGTCTCCTTTTAGGGGTGCAGCCTTTGATGACACTATGAAGAAAAACCAGTTTCTATATGAGTAGGTCCAATCCTGAATGGCATTGCGGAGTGTTCCGGCCATGAAACAGCCATGGTTATCTTAGAGCTATTTGTGACTTGATGAATCAGACAAAATACGGGGCTGCACAACAGATGTAAATTCCGTAACAAACCCGGCAACGGTGTCCACTGACCAAACGCTGCTCAGTCAAGATCTGCCGTGCGCCTTTAAAATTTCCTGTTTAAAACATTGAGCTCCCTTTGCACAATTCATCAAGAAGACAACTAGACGTACATTATAAACTGCAGCAGGTTCGTGTATACTCGTGCGGCGATAAAACAAGTGACCGAACGAAAGTCATACGAGTAAATATCAGGGTGGCGTAAACTGTGTCATTGCCATCGGCCAATCGTTAGCCCAGACGTGACGACTGTATAACAATGCTTCGGAAAAACAAACAGTTTGGGGTTGCGATTAAACAATGTGACCACAAACGAAGTGATCGTGTCAACCACGTGATCTACTGTGACTAAGCGTTTCGCATTAAATGTCACCGGATTTCTGTTTCGAAGTCGATAAACCAATCCGCGTTTAGAAATCGCTTGCGCTAACCCCTCGGACACATGTTCCGCCTTTCTCCTTCGTCAGTTGTAGTCAGTTCTTCCAAGGTATGCGTTGCTACAATTGCAAATAGACTATTAAATGAAATGAGGAGCAGGGTTTTCCAACAAAACACGAATTGGGCACTGTGGAGTAATCCTACAGTTAACAAACGGAACGACAGCCAGCCTACAGAGGTGGGGGTGTGAAGAAACATATCACTCGGCGAATTCGAACAGCAGGCCGTCGAGCCATTTATGCATCCTCCGTTAAAGTGCTGCATTCAGTCGGCCGAACACCAATCCCTCCGATGAAAGTGTCATCACATCTGTGAGACAAATATCACTGTTTGCCAGTCCCAATGTAAATGTTGGGTTGGACGGAGCGATAGTTGCGCAGTCGGGTAGTTGAGCCTGTTCTGGTTTGAGTTGAACGTGAGATGAAACACGCCGCAGCAACTTGCGATGGGTAACCGGTGCAACGCTTATTCCTTGCTAACCTCTGAACACATGATCATAGTTACCCACACTATCAAAGTCATTCACGTAACCAACACCCAATAACTGTTTCAGTTTACTGATGCTGTTGCTGTCCCCAGATAGCAATCACTGTTGTGTCCGTTTGAATTTGTGAGTGTGTGTTTGGGTTGTGTGTGTATGAGTTGCGTGTATCTGTGTGATGTTGCATCTCTTTTTATTGACCTTGTGTGACCCAGCTATATAAACGCTAACACTTCAATGTGTACGTGATGAGGTACAGCGAACTTTGTCAGATAATAAATCTTGTAGTCGGCTATGTTTGATTAATGTGTACAGAAGCACTTCGAACGTGGGATAAATTCGGTCAGTAGCGGATTGAAACTGTCGTCTTACATCACTAGTGTTGTGAGTTCTCGTGTAATAAAGATTTATGAAGACCCACTTTTCGACGCTGATTACTATCAACGTTTGGCTAGTGGTAAGGTTTGCAGTGAACTTCAACGAATTTAGCCTGATACGCATTAACAAATAGAGCATCCCTAAAACGTCTTTTTTCTAACGTTAAGCAGTTAATTGTACATAACTTTGTTGCTGGATTGAAAAGAGTTCACATTAATTCACATTTGTATGTCATGGTTATAATTGAAGAAGATTGTACTTACTATCTGCAATTCTCAATAAGCCATGATGAAAAACCAGATGATTTTTTGCCTTTTTTATAGGTTTTCTTATTTTTAGGCACTCAAATGACACCACATAGAACAGATAGTATTTAAAAATTTATTCGTTTGTGTACATTGCCAACAAACTGTTTGTGTTTTCGAAGTGTTGCCAATAAAGTTCACATACAAAAGAAATGAAACCGTTTTTTCTCACTGTGATAATTGCCGATGTGACATTTCTTTGTTTCATGGTTTTATCCGATGCGCTAAACCTATGATAACGAAATGTTTCATATAATGAGAATAAACGCAAAACTTTTTCACCTTGACCAGACTTGAGCTGAATTTAAATGATTCACATAGAACCGCTCAGTCGGGTATGAAAAAAACAAGAAATTTCTCATATCACAAATAATAACACACAATCTCAATAGTCACGCACTCTTTAAAAGGCCGAAAACATTCATGTGATCATTCTGAATGAAAACGAGTTGAAGAACATGTTTTCGAAAAATTCAACACATCATTTCTAAGGGTTAAGTAATAGATGTCGGTTGAGATGTGGGGAAAACAAATCGACGGCGTGGCCATGGCATCCCCCTCGGCCTTTTGCTGGTCAATATATTAATGAGAAAGTCTGAACACGGCCAGATGAAAAGTTTGATCAAAAACCTATGTTTCTACCACCGTTATGTGGATGATAGACCCGCGATAACAGCTGGTTCGGACAAAAACGATAATACAGTTCGCGACAAAAGTATACAAGAACAACTCTTTTCATTTTCTTGATGTCAATTGTATCAGACGAACAGATGGCTCACTGAAGCGATCTATCTACAAGATACCGATATGAGATGGACAATATATTAATTTCAACCGTTTTGTGCTTTCGAAGCAGAAAAGGAATGTTATCGACAGCCACACAAATAGAGCAAAGAAAACTTGCTCAGAAGACGTCATCGAACAACAGTTTGTTTTCATTTTTAAGGCCCTGAGAGAAAATAAATTTCCTTAAAGATCTGTTGCTGAAAACGTGGCGGAAATATTATCACGTCTTGTGAATGATCGAGTGGAGAAAAACCTGTATTCCTCAACCTGCCATTCAAAAGCGATTTAGCAGCAGATTTTCTCAACCACAGACTGTATAATGCGCTATCGAGATCCTTTCCGGCTGTGACATTGCGATCCTGACTCACAGGTACGCGCATGCTGTTTTCTGACGAGAAGTGTGAGATACCCGTCTGCGCCCAAAATATGGTTGTCTCATCTTTCTGTTGTTGCTATGCCGTGGAGTATATTGGACGTACCTCGGAATAGCTTGGTAAGAGTATAAGAGGGCATGGCTTAGAAGCGGGGTAAGAAAATCGGCAATTAGCGTTATCGGAGAACATCTGGCAGAAACATCACACCGTGAAACCTAGTCGGTGTGTTCGTGTCGTCTATAGAGTGCCTAGATAGCAACCACACTCAACACAACGTCGCAACATAGCGACAGCTAAAGCAATCGCCGTGCGATTACATCATCCTGGGTTACGTTGTCACAAGAAGTTAATATAGGCTGTTGAACTATATTGGCACAATATTAACCTACCCACACGCACATTCCACTCACCCTGAGTTAACATTGGCAGACATTTCAAACCACCTCATTGATGGATAGGACTGATTTGATTGTTTTCTTGTTGTCCAATTGTAACTGCGTTTGTCTCGGGCTTTAATCGACTTTCAGTATTTCACTTTTAGACATCCAGTGACCTGATGATGAAAATCTTCGCAGTGTTTGCCGGCTTCTCAGTACGGACATCTCACCACTTGCCAAACACAACAAGTTCACTAGATTCGATAAAATCTGATGTTTCGAGAGCTTAAGTGACCTAATAAACTTAACCAGGTTAGAAAAGGTTTGTTCCGGTTTTCGACAACAAGTTAATTTGTCCTATGAGCTTAAATTTGAATGACCAAGCAAAACAAGGTTAACAGTAACTATTGACAGATAACTTGAAAACCCACAGACGGATGCATCAGTGGATCTCAGTATTAACCGCTTGAAAAACTTTTGCATATTAATGAGGAGGTGTTGGAAATAAGTGTAAATTTCAGCAAATTCAGTTAGATTTAACAGTTGACAGTGTGCTGAAGAAAGAATAGCCCACTTTTTCCAGTTGGCTAGACCGGACTGACTCCCAAACATCTTGTATGGTGAAAATCCTCCTACCACAATTGCTTCGCTAACTCTACACAAGAGCAATTCATTGTAGAACCATTTGAGATGAAATCATACGTCCGCCCACACTGTTTCAGTCGACCAGCTGATATATTGTGTAGATCGAATGGATCGTGTGGTACGTTATAACTTTGTCGAGGCAAACGCGTTCGTTTATCATCATCATCATAACAGCCATGAGCCTGACCGAAAAGTACTGTAGATCGGGCCACCGCTCATCTCAACAGTGACGTGGAATATCGCAGAAGAAAACACCACCAAGAGGTTCGAAAATTATTAAAAGAAGAACTAGAAATCATGTGGATGCAGGTACGCCATTGACTGCGACACACCGCCATCCCGGACAGCGTCTCTAACCAGCGGTTCGAGTGAACACGAGGACCTCAGCCAGACAGGTGACACCTACGCGTTCGTAAGTAATTAACGGTGACCAATGAATGACCAGTATTAGTCAAATGTCAAGGTAAATCAAGGTTACCGAGATATTAGCGGAAGCAACAAATAACCCAAACATTTTGGAGTATTCATTCTAGAGTACTGTACTCAAGCAAACGTACATGAATGTACAATAAATTTCAGCAATGGTGATTAACTTTACGTACAGCGTACACATTCGATCCTTGCAGGCTGTATGCTACGAACCATCTCGTCTACCATTTGTCTAACAATGTATTGGTATGACTTCCGAAGAGGGACCTCTTCCTCTGAGTTGTGGGAGTGATTCACTGTTTTCAACTGCGTGAAATCTCTGATTACATTCTAACTACAACTGAAGTTTAAAAATATATGGTGTCCAATTACAAATCAAATTTGGCCTTTCTGAGACTCCGTAATTACTCAATACGATTGAGCTATCACGCAACAAACAAAATGGCTAAGTGTAAGACTGTCTATCCCTTTTTGGATTACAGGTAGATCAGACAGTCTTAATTAATAATAGTTGGTCCCCTGAAATGTGCTTGAGACTTACCAAGAATTTCCAATTTCAGAACGAAGTGTAAGTAGTAGGCAAATTTGTTTTTCTCTAACATTTTCCACCTGGTTCAAAATCCCTCTTCGATCAGATGAACCGACTACAGATTTGGTACCTTCCAAGACAGACTAAACAGGAGCAAACAGCCGAATTTGTAGGCATTGGGTCAGTTTTACATGCACAGGAATGATTACAAGGTTTGAGTTCTCAATCACAAAGGATGATTTACTCGAAAACAAGATGAAATCAATGCCGACGGTTAGATAAATAAATTATTAGGCCAGTCGACTTTGAGGGACGCTAGAACAAGTCATCACATGGATACTCTAAACCAGTGAGCACCAACAGTACTAGTTTGTTTCGTCGGTTTAAATTTGGCCAGCATGTCAGATGGTTTGGACACTGCGCATTAGGCCATCGTAATTCCGACGACCTCTTAGACCAAGTGCTGCTTGATCTGTCTAAATATAACTTTTTGCACGATTGTTATGACAGTTTTCAGCTTTATAAACCTTTCAGTTGATCTGTTTAGAAAGCAAGTTTCTGAAAGCTAAAGAGATGCACATAGTGTTGTCAGTCTTTCGGGACAGTGATTGAAATGAGCCCTCTAACTGCAAGCCGATTAGTATCGGTTGCCTCAGAGGTATTGAACAGCTTGATTTCCGGTCGGTTATGTAAGCATTTCACTCGGGTTGTATCGTTGTCTAAGAGTCAACAAGAATTGCTAAAGTGATTCTCGCGTGTTGATATTTCTCTTGCTGCTCTGGAAGATTGGACAAAAGCGGCTGATGAAGGCAAACAAGTTCATGTGATTACCGCAAACTGGTCTAAATTCTCCCACCTTAGTGCCATGCATAAAGCTTCGTAATTATGGTGTACAAAATCTCCAAATCCTGTGGTTCATCAATTGCCTCCGAAATCGCTGAGTTACTCTTAAAGCAGACGGGACATTTTGTTTTAGCCCGGCATCATGTGTCCAGCAGTGTGTTACAAGGTTCCATACTGTGACCTCTGTACTTTATTCATCTTGTCCTCAAGATCCAACAGCATGTCAGTTTCACTTTGCTACCGTATGTTGATGATCCTAAAGTTTGCGGTATAGTGGACGGCGTAACCGAAGACGAGAAGCTACAGGGCAATCTAACACACGGTTACATCGCTGGGCCACAGACAATCACCTCCCAGTTAACATGGCTAAATTACTGTGATATAACTGTGTCATTGGGATAGCACACAGCGAGAATTTGGGTACCACCATACGCGAGGGTGACATGGACAAGATGATCTGAAATGACCTCAACTTGGTTCCCGACAGTGCTTCCATGGTCAAGATACCTTATCGATATTGTTGTTACTGACCAGGCTGTTTGGACGGTTTCACTCAAACTATTATACTATACTCAACTGTATAGTGCGCCCCATCTTGAACTAAACATCGTCTTTATCTCGTGAATGACTCAACTTCTATTGAGAAGGTACGAAAGTAGAGCTACATAAAGTATTTCAACATTATTTTCTCTACCTCAAGAAAAGAGGTTGTACAAGCTAGGGTTGTTCTCAGTGAGCTACTGGCATATCAGAAGAGACTTGATTTAACATACGGTACCCTCCATCAAACCCAAAACTTCTGAAAATTGTTTTCGTGTCTAGCGAAAAATCCAGTTCATGGATAATTTACTAAAGTCGGTAGATCAGATGAGTCGTTTGATTTTCACTGAACACGGTTTCAATGTCCGGGTGTGCCCAACCTGGGACAACTTACCACAACCTGTCGTGATTGCGTCATCGGTGGCCGAATTCAACAACAGACTTGACACACATGTTTAATACAGTAACTTTGGAACTCAGACAGCTTGATGCTTGAAATAATTGCGGCAGATTGGGGATATCGTCGACCTCTCAGTGTTTATCCTAGCCAGCCCTTAAGTGTTGTATATTACAATGTGATTCTCGAATGCTTAATTAACAGTGATTGGGTTCCTAGCCTGCTAATTATTCTCTCTCCTTCTGTTTAGCAGTCTTCCATCGATGAGCTGAGACAATTTTCCGACTTGTTTTTCTTTGTGAGAAGTCCAACACAGAGTCAGATGTACACCAGCGTCTTCAGCATCCTCTAATCTGTAAATCTTCAATGAATCCTATAAAATCCATGACTTAGTTAATGCGTTATCAACGATTGCGGAATCTTTGATTAAGGTCTTGTGTTCCGCTTGATTTCCGGTTGGCTTCATAGTGTTCTTTCGTTGTTTGTTTACTCTAGTTCTGAGTTTTTGTGCAGTTTGTATTGAACAAACACGTGAGCAGGTCACTGTGCCAACATACGCTTGAAGACTAGTACTTCCAACTAGTACTGCATCTATGGTTTACACTAAGATTTTACACAATATTGTCAGGTTACAGAAACCAACCTAGATTCCAACTTTAGTAGGGCCATTAAAAACAGTCTTCGATGAGCTGAGTAGGAGCAATATCCTGACATTCTCTTGGTACCTATAGTTCTGTACCAAATAATATTTTTACTCTGTTTCTACGGAACCTTGTAATGCAACCTATGTTAAGTGGGTTAACCATAAGAATTTTACGGATCTTACTACATGGCGCGGTAAAAGTTTGAAATCTTAACGGCCATATGAGTTTGTCAGTGGTGAACAGATATGGAATTAAGAATGTTATTGATATCTGTGACTCTCTTACTCTGTTGACCAAACAATTCAGAACTAGGGAATGATTGCTACTAGATTTTAGTTTCACTACTCATCTGAAATCAATTTGATATGGGTGTTATAAAATGTGTCCATCAGGTCGTGTACATTTTAAAAAAAACATTGTTTATACAACCCCAGCAAATTTTGCGGGATTCAAAGTGACTCAATGTTGTCTTATTCACATTTTCCCACATTTCACCGAATATTTATAATCGGTTTATATTGTTGAAATCCACTAAGGAGCAATAGCATAGCTTCGAGATGGATACTTGTTTCAAATTTAACGGAAGCTAGTGACCTCTTGACGAGAGTAAAGAAACTTTAGTATCAAAGTACCACATCTGGAACTAAAGTTTATCAGTGCGAACGAAATGGGAAATCACCTTAGGTTAATGACAGGCAACATTTATGTCGCTCATATCTTGTGCACTAGAATTATAAACCTACTATATAGACGATAGTTTCAGTTACCGCCAGTGCTATGCTGTAATATAGTTATGACGTGTGGAATATTTTCTCATACTATGTGTTCAGTGTTCTCTGTGGTTTTAGATTGCAACCATAATCCTCTTTAGGTAAGATAATGACACATGTGATACAGTATTCCTAGAGTCCGCATTACATTTCACAATGTTGCCCATTGTGCCTTTCCAAAGTTTCTGGACGTTCCCTATAGACTCTTAATGTGAAGTGGCAGTGAACGTAAATTCTCCTGTGGAATGATTTCTATGGTCTGTTTCTTTTATCTACAGTGTTTTGCTAGTTGGCTTGGATCAAATCGGAATCCGGATTTTTCACCAATAGACTCTTTCCAAATTAATTAGTTAATAAATGTTGTGATCTCTATTGTTTATCACCTGAGACTAGCAACCGGTTTCTTTCTGTCTCAGTTTGACCGGTAGATACTGCACAATGCTGATGAGTTCTAATCAACGAGCTACTATTATGTCGGGGATGGGGCAGAGAATGTAACGGACTTCCCCAAACATATTTTTCAATGTCAGAAACTACTCAGTTAACCGTCTGCCATCAAACCTGGCGCCTGAAATCACGAAAAGTTCTGTCTAAATGACTGGTTTGTCAGATAGTAACCGTATCGTGAATAGGAAACGATTTAGCTCATTTTTTATAGCATTATTACGGACGATTCGAATTTTTTTGCTTCTAATAGCTTTGGAAAACAAGTCCATTTTCACGACTCCATAATATCTGATATGTGGGGGGGGGAAACTTACTATAATGCGAACGTTATCTGCCTAAAAGCACGTGTATTTTCTAGATAACTTAAGAAGATTTTCAATGGGTTAATATGTTTATTGTGTTCTATTGTTATTTCCATATATTTCCTGTCAAACTTGTCAGCAAGTAGTGTATCGATCGATTGAGGTAGCGTTGCCGAAAATATCATCCGCGGAGTTGCAACATGTATAGACTTAGCCTACAATTGAAATCGTTTGGGTATTTCTCTCCTCAACCAATGCAAAAGTTTCACGTGGAAATAAACCATGAAACTGCTACAAAGTTGAAGTCCGAAAAAACATAACTCATTGTGCGAGCCGTTTTGATTGCTCATCATTGGAGTGAATCTGTCCGAAGGTCGATAATTTAAAGCTTAGTCATTAATTATTTCTCATGATTCACTAACAACTGGAAGAAGTTAAACAATAAATAGTCGTCCATCTAGGACGGTTGATCTATTGTTGAATAGCCGATCGTGAGTGCACGAGCCATACATGATGACTCATAACGTTAGGAACGATATGAACACGGCCTTAATTCAGCAAAACGAGAAAAAACCTACGAACAATGCGTTTATCCTCCCGGAGTTTGGAGAGCGCACAAGTTTATAAGAATATTTTAATTATCACATAGGGTTTTTCCTTTCAATTAGCTTGGGTCTCAAACAGTAGAGATCACATAGTTCAAGAGGAACGTCATTCAGATTAATTGCAAATAATCTTAACAATCTGAGGTTGTTATTATCTGTTTTTGGAAAATGCACTCGGTTGAACATAAGTTCAAAGTTAATCATTACGAAGTTTTTCCAAACGTAAACCATAGCACGGTTTGGAGTGATAAACCAGCAGTTTGTGGCTCAGAAAGTACTTAACGGTTAAAGATTGTGAAGTATTACATACCGACCAAACGAGGGCAAGGTGCAGCTTCTCAGGCCTGTTTGAGGATCTACTGGATAAGGTGGCGGATATCACTCATTCAGAACATCAATATCGTCTAAGTACTTTCAGTACCATCGGTGTAATCATAGTTGACACTGAAATACCTCGCTAATAATTCCACTCCTTTGAGAGTGGTGCAACTTGTAACTCAGTGAAATATGGCAGATCTACTAGTTAGATGGAATGATGATTTTGAACTCTATGGAATTGTCATTTCGTAACAGATACCTTCTAAATGTACAGAATCTTACAGCTTTGTAGGTTATTTTCCTGTTCTCAAGGGACAATTGTGGTTCCTTAATCTTCCAATAGATCCGATAATTCTGTCACCTAATCTTTAAACGGTGAGCATCTCATCCGACAGAATGCGATGAAGACCAATATACGAGGGGGAGTCAAAAAGTAATGCCAATGTTTTTAATTCTGGTGAAGTCTTTCATAAAAATTACCTGAATTTTTCCCAGTTATAAATGATTATATCCCTTACGTTATGTAGTAGTTTGTTTCTCACTTTTCATGTTTTTAGACTCACAAGGAAAATTCAAAATGGCTGC
>JTDE01001978.1:86696-101587 GCA_014338405.1 Paragonimus skrjabini miyazakii
CATATCGTTGGATTGAACAATCTTCTCGTCTTACTTTGCCAACATCCAAAAAAATTGTTTGGTCATTATTGTCTGACTCTTAAGTGAGTTTAATACTGTTTAGGGTTGAGTTAAAGGCTTCCACAACTCTGTACATGTTAGATTCCTCATTAACGACGCAAAAGATATCATCAACATAGTGTCTGTAAAATGTAAATTGTTTAGTTACCGCACTCAATTGATTGGTCTCCAGCTCGTTACTTTGTCGTCCTCATGGCTGTTTTCACAACAATGGCAAGTACCGAAATGTTGTTGTCAAACGATCGTCTGGCATAGACCCATCGACTTCTAAAATTAAGCTTGATGTTCCTTTACCCGAAAAGCGGATTTGCACCCATTTAGTTGGCAATTTATGTTCAAAAATTGCACGCCTCTCATGAGCCTATCACAAGTTGTTTTGATAAGTATGTATACTATCGACATCGTATTCATTATATGAAGCAGTTTTAGCTTTTTCCATAAATAATTGCCTCCGTGTTCATCGTCACCGTCCCCTACATCTGAGACCTAAATATCGTTTGTTTTGGTTACCTTTTTACCCTACTGAGGAGTAGTAGGGGATTTTGATTTTCATATAGACTGAACATCACCCAAAATTGACCGCAGTTGTCGCATTCCCATAAACTTTCCAGTCGGCCCCTTTAAAAAAGAAGCACTAGACTCGAGTTTCGCTCCCATTAGAGCTCGTCAGTAGTGCATATCTTCGTCACTGCCGGGACTTGAACCACGAACACGCTGTTCATGATGCAACCCTGTTTGCCACTGCGCCATTGACCTCACATTAGGTACGACCGAATTGTCATATGTGAACACTCAACTTTTTACATTAGTTCGATATCGTAACTTTGGGAAGGTTATTCTGATCTGTTACACGATTGCGCAGTATTCGAAGATAGAGTTGATTAATCTCAAAGTTGTGTACAACTCAAACTCTTAGCTGAATTCAGGCAAAAATGTGCAAACCAGTCGTTGAACAGGTTATCCGTTAAATCTGTCGTTCTTTTTACTATAAAAATAATTTAATGTAAATTTTATACACGTTCATTTGTAATCGCATGTTATAAGGTGAATAAAAGTATGCTTTCATTTAAATTATAACACGAAGCCTATCTTTAAGTTAGAAAAGTCTGCACAGTTTTGTGCACTCGTCAAGAACACTGGGTAACTGTGATTAATTATCGACCACGGTGAAAACCTAGATCACATAACGGTGATCGAACTACATTTGTCCTGTTGATATATCAAGCCGTTTAGTTTTGCGTTTTTTGAGAGACTATTGACAAACAACAAACTCACCAGGGATTCTATGGCCGCACCGTCCGTTTGCCAACAAAATCCCATTCGAAATTGAGTTAAACATTGCACAAATAACATAACAGTAAGTTTTTCGAGGCTGTCGTCGATATGCAGATATTAACGTCTGATCTCTCAACATATTCGGACATGTAGTGGGTGGTTTCAATACAGATAATGTTCCTGAAGGACGACGCTACATCAAGTAAAACCATACATTTCTCGCTGGTATTTACATCGATAACCGTCTTGGTAGCTATACTGGTAAATCTGTCAACGAACTGATTCCAGAGCCATCACTAACCATTTGGTAATCGCATGGCATGGTGAATTTCATATATCGAGTAATAGTCACATAGGACAACACTGGTTATGGACGTTTGGCAACATGTACATGGGTGGAATTCTTTGACCTATAGGATTGAGACGGTCGGCTACCGACTGATTAATGGAGCCTTGTTCCTGGAAGCGTTTCAAGGTATTGGTTAATTTGTCCTTCATTGTGGACGTAGATCCCTATTGTCCTTCACGCGATTGAGTTTCGTGTCATCCCACGAGGTTTTCGAAATTTAGTACACATTTTTCTTTGCCTAGAAACACTATACCTGCCACTTTTTTGAGTCGTCTTAACGTGGCATAATCACAACTGCGTACTGCTTTAGACGACTGAAGATGTTTTCTTTTCAACTGGCTCGTGCTTTTGGCGTTATTGTGCTTACTACGCTTTTAACCAACACAACCGTTGTTCAAAAGAAGATTTAGTATAACTGAGCTGTGTTCAGTGGCGGAGTTCTCAAATTCTTCTTTGAGCTGCTAACACATTGTTATCCGTTACTTCCAAGTATATGGGTTAGCTTCAATGTTGTAGTTTTTTCCTTTCTCCTTTGGTGACAACTTAGGTAGTACATTTAGCATTGGTCATAACCACAACATTTCGATCCATTTCTAGTTCGCAATAACAAACCAAAGATGTCCTATAACAGTTTCTGCAAAGAAAGCTAGGTTATTTAACAAACGGATCCTGGAGTTTGAAAGCGAAATAGCAACTAGAAAGAACATATATTTTTATTGATACCATGGTTATTGAAATCTAAGTGGGTTTTTGACTGTACAGCTGAAGTTTTTTAGTATATCGGGTTATTCTTAGGTGGAATCTTGTGATTGACAATAAGGACCTCCAGATGGGTAAACTAACTGCTTGAGTTATGTTTGGTAAGTTCGTTTACGAAGTTGCAGAAAAAGGGGTGTGAAATTTCTAGCGATAAACGTGACCGACTAAAAGAATCTGCCAAATCCACATTGAATCTGC
This sequence comes from Paragonimus skrjabini miyazakii, assembly GCA_014338405.1. NCBI lineage: Eukaryota > Metazoa > Platyhelminthes > Trematoda > Plagiorchiida > Troglotrematidae > Paragonimus > Paragonimus skrjabini miyazakii. The sequence goes on from JTDE01001978.1 coordinate 89,338, forward strand.
TTGTCCGGTGAAGAGTTACTAGATATTTGCAATTGTGATTTAGACAAAAATAGAATTTTAAAACCACTGCTTGTAGTTTCGATTGCCAGACCACCAGCTTACGTTTTTTCATCAACAGATGTGGTTCGACCACTTCCACAGCAATCAATACTTTAGAATTCTTGAGTGTGACAGAAGAATATGATTGTTACTTGCTTAGAAGAAAAATCGATTATTCTCCAAGAACTTCATGTGGTCTAGCTGTGTTGTTAGACTTCAATTTTTTGAGTATATCAAGTAATATCAATGTCATTTTATCAGTAATGTTAGAAGACTGTTATTCAGCCTCACGTATTCAGTTTAGAAATAACCCTTCAATTCCAAACTTTCTGTGAGGCCGCGAGAATGTCTTATTGAAAAATTGCGCTGGCAACAAAAAGTGAAAATTTGCAGACAGCCGTATTGTGGTGACATCGTTTGTGCTCGCCGCGGTCATAAATAAACGGACAAATTAAAAACCTTATAGTTTTTAAGACAGTTAGTTCAGCAACTGAAGTCCAATAAACTTAAAACAACCCGGTCCAGACTTAACAGACATTCATGTTCATGTTTATGGGTTATTTATTCAATAAAATTGACCACCGCAACTGTAGGTTTCTTTACTCTTTTCTGGATTTTAATGGCGGGTTTTTGATGTCAAATATCCCTCCAAACTTTTTAAATATTTCAGTTGGTTTGATCATCCTAACTCGTTGTGCGCAACACATTTTCAAACCTACACTTCGTAATGAACCTAAAAGTACGCATAATTTTTATGGATGATTTTGTTGCACCAGGTAGTAGGGCGAATACTTTTTGTGTCCAGACTGGATGAAGTCAGTAGGAGCAGTACTATTGATAAGTAAGTTGACTTTTTAATTAATTCCAAGAATAATCCTGATAAATCATAAAACCACAAGAGGAGCGTGACTTACGTTTACTTAATAAGTGTAGACATACGAGGGATGCATCTATTGGACGTTTGAATCCACGTGTAATCTATTGCACAACACCCGGTTCTTGGGCTTTTTTGGAAGAGGTGTGTACATACGCCATGGCATGCGTTCCAGTTTGATGGACAAATCGGTTAGAGAAGGGTGAACGGTCAAGTTGAACTCAAACGGAAGCAGTCGATGAAAGTAAATTATTTCTATTTATGCTACAGTCTGATTTGTAAGTTTGCGATGACTTGGAAAGGGCAAGAATTCAGTCCTTGATCAAGTGCATCAATGAATACGGAAAATCAATAAACCACTTAAACCAAAAACGATAGAATAATCTCCGCCATTATACTACAATCAAATAATTGCATGGTAGCTCACATATGCAGGTGAACGTCGCTAACATCTACAAGCCGTTCTAACGTAAAGACAACAAGCAGGAACTAATTACGCGATTCCATCATTCGTCATTTGTTGTTGTATAACAACACGATTACATGTGAGATGGGTTGTTAACATGTCTCGGTCTAGACTAGACTCAGCTGAAGATACTTCCAATCAAGGTAACTTCAGACTAGCATGACAACAACGCAACCATCGACTAGCGGTCGGATAGTAAACTGTCTTAAGAACTCGTTCGAAAATACCCACTGATTTCATGAGAATAACGAAGTAGGGAAAAAGGCTTTTCTGTGTTTCATGATCAGGCTAATTACAACACAACAAATATTATTACGGTAACCCAAGTAGGAACATTGTGCGCCAAGGAAGATTAAGCGCCCGCGTGAACATCTGAAAGCAGAAGTCAAGGTCATGCCGTCGATTACTAATAGTCTTGTAAACGTGAATATTTGGTGTCTCACCATTTTGGATCGATTTCTTGTAACTCGAGAGACAATCCGTAGAACAGTTCTCATAGAGGGAATGACTGAAGTCGGTCAAATGAAAAACAATCGCGTTTGAAAAGTTTCTGATCACAACACTGTTCAAACACACATGATGGGTTTCATGTACTCTATCATACGTTAGCCTTGCAATGTGTCCAGTTTATAATGCATAACATGAGAATACACTAAGCGTTTTTTCTGTGTGAGGTGGAATGATCTTTAGTTAACATGGTATGGGTATCAGCAAAGTCAATATTCCCATGCATTCATAATCAAATTCGAAATATCGGAAATTCTTGATGCATTCACGTTTGCAAAAGGTTACACTTGAGGGACATTTCTACTAGGTGTGAGAGTTCGACTGATGGGCGTTAATCTGAGGTGTTTGACGACATAATTGCTAGACTATGTTGTCTAATGGAGCGTAGATCGGAATTTACCCCACTAAGTTGATTGGTGAATACTGTTTGCGAACGTGGTTTTGACTACTAATTCTCTGCAACCAAGTCGGATTTTGTTTGGCAGAACTAACATGCTGTTGGTGAACCTGGGTCCAGTTCAGTCCTGTGAGGGTTTGTGAGATTCGTACCGTTAATATTGCACTCTATAGGCAAACTTTCGGAGGTTGTAAAATTGTTTCTTTAGTGGGACTGTCTCTTCTTGGAGATTTATGGTGGGAGGTATTGTACAGTCGACAAGGTAGAATGAACATATGTACAGACTTTAGAAATAGATTCCGTGGAACTGACAAAAGGTTTGACTTGTTTTCATAAATCTCTGATCGGTTATTTCTGAAGATACTTATCTAGATCTTTTTAGGTCGAGAGTGATTTGGATACGCAAGTAACCTGCACAATTAAAACTAGTAGTTTGTATTCATTAATGAGAAAAAATTATGAATTTGAAACCGAATAATTCACTTGACGTTCAAAAATGAGAAATAGTTTGCATCGTAACACTTGTAAAGTTTAAAAAGTAAGCCACCTGAAAATGGATTGCGCAGAAAAGTCTCGTGACACTGTTTACAAGTTGTGATCAAGCTGAAATTAAGTTGTTCGGCTTGCCAACACTACTTTTTAGGCACACTTAGAAAAACTCGTTCCTGATGAGTGGAGTCTATTTGGAGTTTAATACGATGTTATGAATGAGGATTGATTGATGTTTGCAAGTGAATAGAATTTTATTACAGTAGGATGGACAACCTACCGTTATGGATTACGATTTGGCAATTGTTGTTTTGTGAAGAGGTCAGGTAAACAACTCATAGTGAACATTGTTCATCTCGAGATACTGCTACAAGTAACTCCTAATTAGAGCACTGGCTAAGCTAAAATACTTCAGTGTGCAGGTTAAAACCTCTTACACCAATTCAAAATCATAAACTATGCGGTAGATAAAAATGTCTAAATGAAGAGCAAAAGAAAGAATAGTGTTTATAATTATTTTAAAAGATACACAAGCGTTTCAGTAAATTTCATATCTACTTAAATTCTTAGAGAGATGTACCAAGACTTCGGTAAAAGTTACTTGTTTTCCAGAAAAAATAAACTGAGCAATTCAGCTGTTGTAAATAAAGGTGAACCGAAATACCTTATAACGAGTTGACAGTCTTCGATCACTTCAAAACAAAACATGGTGAATTCTAGAAAGAGTAGTTTGGATTTGAGTATTCGAATGTTTGGAGAATCCAAGACAAAATGAGCGTCGCAGTGTGTCACAATTGATAGATCAACAACACCTTGAGGCTTATTTTAGGTGAGAAACAAGTTGTATGATGAGAAATAAACGAGACTATGGAGTAAATCGGTTTGTACCTGTATACTTCCAAAACAATCATGCTTTTTCTGATCACTAGTTATCCTTGATATAAGAAGCAGAAAACAATAAAAGAAGAAAGGGTTTGAATGACGTCATTACTGGGAGTTGACACAGTATATGGAAGAGTATCAAACAACTCCTAACCGGATTAGTGAATGTAGTACTTCCTCTCTGAAATGCATACAGGAACTTCGGCATCCAAACTAGAACACCTGAAGATATCTAACGAAAGACAGCAAAAGCTGAAGGCAATTCTCAGTATTCAAAATGATTATTATGTCTAGAAGATGTTTCCACTGTTAATTTGGCAATAGAATTGTCTTTGACAGATCCTTCAAAAACTTCAAGAGGTAGATCCACGTTGCGCTGAACTTCTCTACAAAATGGATGAGAAAAGCGATGGCTGCTGAATGTATGAGAGTTCACTCATGCTTTACACGAACTCAGTTATACCGTGGTCAATTCGGCTGCTTCATTAAGGTGTGGCCTGAGTTTGAATCTTGGTATGCACTACTGACCTACTCTGACAAGAGCGAATCTCACGTATAATTCTCCATTTCAATACGGGATGAATGGAAATTCTGTCGGAATGTGGCAGCTGCGATCGATTCTGACTGATATTCAGTATGTATAAGCTAGAATCCCTTATTACTTACTACTAGTTAAATCGAAGTGAAAATGAAACAAATTTTCAAAATTTTTATCACTGGTACAGCGTAAACTTAGGTTATTTTGGAATTCTTTTCTATCGTTTTTCATCTTTAAATATAATCTTTTTAACCTGAGCGTCTGAATCGGCGTTATCAAAATTGTAGATGGCACATCGCTGAATATATTACGCTAAATCTCTGGGAACAATTTAACGGCTATCGTAGGCTATAAGTTTGTAAGACAGGATGTTCATAAGCACGCCATGCACTAAAGTATAGATCCCACAGTTAACAGCACCACGTAGTAGCACTACAAGCAAATTTAGTATCGATTTTGTAATCAGAATGAATTTACTCACCTTCACATGACCATTGTTTGAGACACAGAACGATGGTGCTCACTCCGCTTGTTAACGTCCTCGAACCAATTCAAGATTTTGAGTTTCTATTCCCCCACTCTGTTCTTCAATTAGAACCAAGATTAATCACTGGACTGTCAACACTGAACGAAACATTGTATCGGAGACATCAATGATTCCCTTACATCTTTGATATTGCCAATATGAATGGAAACAGGCGACAGCTGTTCATACTGTGAATGGGTAACACAACATTGGTATCAACAAATGAATTCTTTTTCGCTAAACTTTGTCAAAATGTGTCCTGAAAATACCAAGGTTCTCGCTTTTGACATCAATAAGTGCATACTATTAATAGGGGGTCATATTCAAACTAAGTCAATACTATACGTTGATATTACAGTACTGACCAAGAAAACAACAATTGTTTGGTAACTAACATCTGCACACACACCTCAAATGTGTACACCATTGGAATCAATAAATACGTACGGAAATCGATATTGATGAAAAATCACTTCAAGATCTCAAGATTCATTGAACACAGCTAAAGGAACTGCCCACATGGTGTGTCGAAGGATAAATCGTACTGCCATTCACAACCTCGCTCACATACATCTGGCAGAATAGAAAGGCAACACTAAGGCTGAATTGAAGCCGGAGCCACAAGAGTAGAACGAGTCAACGAAACCAGCACACAGTCGTGGTAAATGACGTGAAAGCCATCCTCCGAGGTAACACTCATAGCTTTTAGAGTGGCAAGAAACCATGTGCAACGAACTCCATAAAACTGCCCCAAAAACTATTGGTTAGAACGCTGCCAATGTAAAGTCTATAGTTTATGAATAGATGTGAAGAGAATACCCGAACCCACATTCTTCAACATCTCACCATGAAGTTTAAAGAAATTTACATAAGGACTGATTTTGCTACAGTCTTCTCTCTACTCTAGTTGCGTATCGTATAAGTATAATCATCTCAGCCAAAACCAGTTGTTCAGAACGCTTGAATGAGAAGAGTCTTTGTCAGAAACAACAGGGCGACCAATCGTGGTTGACTGCTAAGTGAAGATATTGAAGGTAATGTACGGAGTCTGTTTGCCGGGTTATTGCGAGAGCAAAACTGGAAGCAGCATTAGCCCATCGGTGATTTCCATTCAATACCCGAGCTACCTCATCGTGAATAGCTGGATCTGTAGCTAACTGACCTTCACTGAGTTCAGACTGTAGAATGCTCAGATAGTTGGTTGCCCATTTTTTTGATCGAAGCATATCATGTGCGAACACTTCACGAACTTGGCAACAAATACTTCATCGTTTTCAGATATTCACCGAGAACAGAAAATCATTATGTATCGTTCCACCATATAGGCTGCCAAATCGTCGACAGTTCTTCTCAAGAGAAAGCTGGCAGAAGCATTTCTTGGCGTAACCCCATAAAAGATGCGCCACTATCTGATACTCAACCGCAATAACATTCAAATCACTCTCGAGCTGCCACAGAAAACGCTGTACACCTCTTTTTCTTGAAAAATCATATCTGCGTGCACATCTTTTGGTTGACGGCGATGGAACAATTTTCCATCCCACTCATTAAATCAGATAACATATCTACATCTTTGCACAGTGACTTAGCCCGATTCAGCAAATGTATTTGTATATCTCGGACCATCGGGAGATGGAGTGCACGAAAAGAATTTAAGTAATCAACTGAATTAGTAAATATCGTGCATCGCGTAACCAGCCTCGACAGGTTCAACACATTTGTCGCGAATCAGTTAGTAGAAAGCCACTAGCCCGTATCTTCTCACCAAGGGTAACAGGTGCGCCCAACGAAAATCCTTGTGGATGCGGCCTCTCGGAATACTCATGAACCTCGGTGGTTGGCTGGTCCAACACCTTTACCAGACCCGTCACAACCATGGAGGTGTTCCAATGATGCAACAGATAATTCCGTATATCTAGAGCTGAAGTTCACTTTGACTCAAGCAAACGCGACAATACATTTGATATTGAGCAACCCATTGTCTTTGTGACATTATGACTGACTCAAACTCTGGAAGATTTTTCTTGGTTGTGAAGGTCCATTGTACCTAGACAGAACACAATACAGATGTGTCTGTTAGAATTCGACTAATGAGGACACCCGTGTTGCCTTAAGCATTCAGGTGTGGATCATGAGAAGGAACTTTTACGTCATCGAACCATCCAGTGGTAGACGTCCGGTGGGAAGTTGGGATAGGATTCATGAAGAACGACACTTGTATCGTCGTGGCTGTTAGACAAAGTGTCTGATCACAAAACAGGATTAGCTTATTTCAAATTTTGCTTCTGGTAACTGCTACTTTAATTTAGGTAAACATATTTTGGAACTTGAACACTAGCATAACGCCAATGTATGAAACCCCAGTGGAATCATGGTTGATGGTGCTACAGTCCCACGTAGCCGGATACAACTTTCTTTGGTGATATTCCCAATCATTTTTGAGTGTCTTGTTCTAATCATATGATTTACCTCTCAATCCACTGATAGATTTTCAGGCACCATTTAGTGATATTTCGTGGTTACCACGCATCCCTTGGTGACCTTTCCGACCCAAACAATGTTTACTATGCACGACAGGCAATGTATACATCGTTCTGCGCATCTAAATGTGGACCCAAGACAACACCATGCAAAAGTCTGTCGACCTGTCTCTACCCACCCTCCTTCAACAGTATTGTTCTCTCATTCGTACTTATTTACTTTGAATACATGAACCGTAAAAAACATTGGCTTGACGGTTTCGCATTTGTTTCCTAACCTTAACCGACGGCCTGTTGTTGATTGTGTCCGTGGAGCTGCGCATCCCATTTGATGCTTGTTGTTCCATTCCGTGTAAACGTAAATAATTCAGGTTCGTTACGACATTTATCTCATTGCGTTGGCTGCATTGACTGTGCTGTTACTGGTGTGATATAACAGGCGGCTCCGTTTGTGAGTAGCACGATGTGTGTATTCAGGAACTGCGGGGTAGATCTAAGCGCTAGGAAGATGATGGAGCAGAAATGATCATCGGAATAGTGTGTACGCACTGTGAGGGACGTTTCACAAAGGTGAGTGCCAATGTACTGCTGTTCATTGTGTGTGAATGCATGTGTGCTATGCGAATGAGTGTACGCGTTCGCCGTCCGACGTCTTAACATAATCTATACGGGGTTTCATGCAATAAACATCTTCTGAGGTCAAACGTCTTTTGTGGACACAACAAGTGGTGCCATAGTAACCAGTTCAACTTGTTTTGATCTTTGGAATCTGATTTGCCTACATGTTCTACGATCAACCCAGTAGTATCGATTGCACCTGATCATTTGTTTGCTTGTAAACTGTAAGGCAGTTGCGAAGTTCAAAAAGAGGACTATGTTAGCGACTAATGGTCGGGAACAAACAGACGAGTCATACTTAAAAACGCTTCAAAAAGTGAGCAGTTAGTTTTATAAACGGGTGTTTTCGGTGGTTGTCATCCATCATATGAAATATACGTGGTTTATCTAGAGCTGGTTGATAAAAGTGGCATGGATTAGTAAAAGACCCACAGGGCGTTGAAAGGGAGATAGTGGTGTTGGTTTGTGTGGTGAAGAAGTACGTAGGATAGCCACAACTGACAGCGTTAATTAGTTTGCACTCGGTGGGTCTTTGAGTGGTTTTGTAATAAATGGCCAAGAAAGGTGAATGGTTTGGCTGAACAACTTCTGCGTGCACAATCATGGAGAGTAGGACCTGACGATGACGGTCACAGTTTATTACAGTCGCAATGTGAACTAACTAGAGTGGGCTTGGTAGACCCTGATTTGACGGTCAGTAATAAGAGTGCGGGGTCCTATTGTGTTTGAAATGAGCGTAATCGAACTATTGTCATTTCGGGAGTTGTCCGCAACACTTAAACGAAGGTCGTTTTGTGGTTCTGTCAACGTAACCTGCTCAACAACAACAGGTGAGGAAATGGATTAAAGAAGGGGAACAAAATTTTGACGAACTAAGGCAAAGGATTGGCACAATTGTCGGGAAAGTGTTGAAGGATACGACAACTTTTGCCATGCGGCAAACAACCCAGATCGGGTTCGAAAGTTTGCGGTTAATTAGATAGCTGTTAACTTCAAGTTTATACGATGTACAGATGAAAATTGACTTTTCCTCAGCTGTCTAAATGAGATAAGTTCAAAAATTCAAAAATTCAAAAATGTTTACTGCCTGGTGGACAAACCGTTGAAACTTTGGAGCCGTGTTCGTAAACCAAATATCATGTGATCAAACTCAAAGAGACAGAATGACTAACGGTCTCCCTCATATCGTCATTTGTGTCAAGAATATGGTAATAGACATGTACAATGTCGGTGTTGGAAAAACGTTGTCTTGAAGTATGACAGTAACGTCATGACCTAAGGCAATGGGTATCGGTTCAGTGAAGTCACACTGTTCAATGCAAGATTATCAGCACCTACACAATTTTCATGGGACGGATGATCCCAGAGGATTCTCATCCACTGTTAATAAAAAATAAACCGCTGAAAACAGTTAAGGGAGAATTCAGTGGTGCATGACGTGTAAGGGATTAATACGAAATCACAGAAAACGCCAAATGTTGGACCAAAACAACTTTTCCGACTATTCCATAACAAACTATATACAATTAACGATGTTATTTTTGTTAACGTTTCACTTTTGACAGAGATTTATCAGTCCAGACAAATGGTGAAATTGATTTACTATGTATCAAAAACTCCAGAATTGTAAAGGAGCTTTCATTTACGAGGACCATCTGCAACAGGAGTGGTAAGCACTTGTCATTAGTGCAATTCAGCTTCAGCTATCCAAGGCCGGACATCACATGTCGGAGTTCTTTGTTGTCAGTTTTACTTATATCGCAGTTGCTTTTTCCACTTTCAGTGTTTTTCGTAATTAAGGATTTCTGATGAGTAGTCGGGGATTTGGTTTATTTCAGTTTGAACATCACCCACAATTGATTACAGCTGTCGCATTCCCATTGACTATCCAGTCGGCACATTTCGAACTGCAGAAGCATTAGACTCGAGTTTCGCTCGCGTTAGAGCTCGTCAGTACTGCATATTCTTGCCATGACGCAACCGTTTTGACCACTGCACAAGTGGTCTCACATTAGGCACGACCGAATTATCATATGTGAACGCTCAACCACTTTCGCTTGTGAGTAAGGATCAGGTTGCCCGATCGCCTCGAGAGGAGACACAGTTACTATCTGTTACTTCCAATCAATGACCCCGCGATTAGGACTTCCTTGACAGGTCGAAATCTCCGATCTCATTTTATAGGACAGTTACTGTGTCTCCATTTCGAGACGATCGGGCAACCTGATCACCACTCACAAGCGAAAGTAGTTGGGCGTTCACATATGATAATTCGGTCTTACCTAATGTGAGGTCAGTGGCGTAGTGGTAAACACGGTTGCCTCATAAACAGCGTGGCCGGAGCTCTAGTCCTGGCAGTGACGAGGATATGCACTACTGATGAGTTCTAACAAGAGGGAAACTCGAGTCTACTTCTTCTGCTGTTCGAAAGGGGCCGACTGGATAGTCTATGGGAATACGACGGCTGCGATCAATTGTGGGTGATGTTCAAATTGAAATTAAGGATTTCTTTGCAGTTGTGGAAATCCATCTACTTGTGTTGATGTATATGGAGTCATTTTCATGGCTAATGATTGAGAAATTCTTCCTCCGTTATAATTCATCCGTTAGCAAAGTGACAAAATGATTGAGTTGCCGATCAGTTTGTTTTAAACAGACCACAAGGGAACTTGGAACTAGACTAAACGACTACCGTTGAGACATTATAAAAGCATCCTGATACCAAACGAAATAACACATTGTGAAAAGAGGTTCTATAGTCTATAGTTGCCTGTTGGGCAAAGTTAATGATACTGATATGGTGAATGTCGGAGCAATTGAACGACGGTTTGGAATTACGCAGGACAGCTTGATCGCACAGATTATCGAAACTGCAGGGGTCAAATACACTACAAGTGTACTCAATAATGCCCACTTCTGTGGCTTACCATGACAGGGTTTGGACAAACCAAACTGATTTTCGCTGACGGCTGAGTGACTTGACAAGCTTAACGACTCTAAGCAAATAAATATCATTCTAACTTCCTCAAAATCAAATGAATATTTTCTCATTCTGTCTGATGAATTGTATGGCTATCGTTCCTCTTGTGTTTCGTACGCGGCTGAATCAAGATTGAAGTGGGATTCACCCGTATGCATATACATCAGTCTATGATATACTACCCTTCGAATAGTTTAGCTGTACAATTCTAGCCTGATTCGAATCTCAAGAGATTTATAAATTGTTCATGTAGACTGACAGAGCCATGTCAGAAGTGAAACATCATTAACCAATAAAGTTGTCGATTACTTACGTCCTGTTTCAAACTAAGACAGAATTTTTAGTTGTTAAATTCGAATATTTGACGTCGCATGTAATGTGACATAGACTGGTACAACTTCCTGAAAAGTTGTATGTTTCTGTAATCTTTTCAAACTATTATTAACGGTTTTCTAACACTGCATGAAAATCTCTGATGGAGACAGTATTCCTTGTTTATCCTAATGTTTTCATTTACAATCCTATGTTAATATTACCAGCAGTAGTTTTGTTGATTCCAAACATTTGTCCCTGTTAGATCCACTCAGTACTGTGTGATGTTGTCAGACAAAATCAATGTCCAGATAGCTTTATCGTTCGGTCAACCAGAAACGATTAAATTATCCTCTCACATACTCGACCTTCTATGTTACAAAAAACAAACGAAGGTGCTTCGTAGTCCAGAAACTTCATCCTTTTTCACAACATCTTTAAGTTGATTTCATGTTAGTGATTGCCCTAATTGTTTATTCAATGAAGTCGCACCGATCTGTTGAGCTGGAAGCAATCGTGAATTATTGGTCATCCATAAAACAGTGCTGTTTAAATCAGCACATCAGTTCTCCGTTACATTTGGCCCGAACTCATTGTTACCAGCTGTTTCTCCTCATTGGTGGTCTGTGATTGTCAAAGACAAGAAGACATCATAACATACTCTGGGTTTATGTTTTTGCTCAGACGTACGTGACCGAAAACTTGGGCTGTCAAATCGTTTAATCAGCTGCTGTTGTCGATATAAAAGGCCAAGTAGACCGAAAGAGGGCGTGTATTCACATCACAGAAACGTCTGTCAATTTGTCCAGCGGGAAAGGCAAACGCAGCACTTCTTTGCTCACCCTACGTGTGATTCTATTACGTAACTAATAGGGACCAAAATTGAACTTGGAGATCTAAACCGTAATAGTTATGACACTAATAACTCGTAACTAAAAGCGACCAAAAAATGTTTAATTCTGATGGATAGGTTTATTTACTTTTCACCAATAACGATAGAAGACATACGTCGCGAGATGTTAACATTTCGTTTACTCTCTTCAGTCACGAACGTAAAACATTGGAATATATAGGACATGCGGATAGCAACAACAATAGAAACAATCAACAATTGGGTTTACACAAAACAAGGACTGTTATCA
>JTDE01001978.1:103172-118236 GCA_014338405.1 Paragonimus skrjabini miyazakii
ACTGGATCAAGGGAACGCAGTGTTTTAAATTTCTTATTTACTTTTGAAGTTCAATCATGTGAAAATCCGACTTAACCCTATCATTAACAAGTGTTTACTCCTGTATATTCTACCTCTCATATTTCTGACCATTAATTTGACCTTGATCCAAATGTCTTTTTCTTGTCTCCTCAAGTTAACAGTTGTGCGAATAGCCAGTTGCCGGTTAGTATACTTTGCTTGAGTGTTGTGTGCATCATCTTTTTGGAGGTTGGCTTGTTCTCGTTGTTTTTTTAAACTATGGACAGCTCGGAGGAACTCATTTGGGTATGAATGTCATATTATGTGATAATATTTTATCCTTAACCTGTTTGGCAACAAATTGTAGTTCATTCCCGGAAATGATCTGTTTAGCTTGTTTACTTATTTGTCCTGATGGTTTGTTCAACAGTACCGTGATATTGTGATTCAGTCTTGTTTTGATTATTTGGACTCGTTGATTTATCGCTAAATGTTGTTCAATTTCTTCGTGGAAGGTCATACAATGAGCCTAAATCACAGCAATTTTTTAGAAGACGCCGATTTACGAAAAATCTGAAATTCGGCTGGGCTTGTACTAGCCCAAACGCAGCAAATGCTTTACCATCTGAGTTACGAAGCCACACCGAAAGCTCAAATTTCACAGTTAGACCTAGTTACCCACCCAACCAACTGTGTCATATGGAATCCACCAAATGATCCAACCAATTGACTGTCCAAGCAGGATTTCTTGATCAGTTCACATTGGAATACACCGACGTCACCGATAAGCATTGACAGTGAATTACTGATAAGTAGTTTGGCAGATTTGATAATGTGAAAAAGATCTTATTGCGAAAAATCTGGACTTCGGCTGGATTCGAACCAGCGACAGAAGCAACATGCTCAAGCTCGGCAAGCGCTCTATCAGCCGAGCTAAAAAGCCGTCACTATAACCGAACTGAAGTAGGACCCTAACTTATGGGTACTGCTGGTTGAACGAATAGTTCTGTTTTCGCTTTGGCAGGTAGAACGGTGACAAACTTAGAACTAACAGTTGTATTCTAAAGTACACTCTGATACGCAGATCGCTCGAGTTTATAATGATAGATAGTGCGGTAAAGTTGTCATCATCATAATCATTTGGGTGCAACATATGGACGGATATGGACCACGTTGCTATCAGCTGTTTCCGTCAAATAAGCCGATGGACTGACGTAATCAACCTGCTACTACCGCCACTAAACCTCCATTTTTTATGAGATCTTCCGTCGCATAACTTCTGACTTACAAATTGATTTTAAAAGGCTATACGAGTTATTTCTCTTTCATTCGGCTCACAAGTGTGTCGTTGCCTATTATGCACTTTCTCTACATGCGAACATTATTGGGCTGCGTGATCGTATTTTTTTCATTCTACAGGATTGCCGTGCTATTGACATTGTTCTGTAGCGTCAACCGATTCGCAGGGTTTCAAACGGCTGGTATAACGAATACAAATCCTGATACTCAAACCAACTTCCCTGATCAACTTTTCACGACCGAAAATTACATGTCCTGTAGTGCAACTGGGCTGTTTTATGGTATCAAAAGCAGTGTAAGTGGAGTGAGTTGCGATTCGTATCATTAAGGTTATTTGTTTTTTATTTAATGGTCCTCATTTAGTTACTGTCGATTGTTTCAAAAAACTACGTGGACGTTTCTACCAAGTAGGGCTTCTGCTATTTGATGCGTGTTGATTTCTATGGCCAACTTGTGAACTGTTTGGAATATTCTTCAGTAATTGCCTGGTATCGCTCGATCACAGATTTCTTAAGCTCGGCGTATAAGTTCAAACTCAACCCGATATAGCCTTTTTTAATCACCCCCGACCTTCATACCAATTAAGCCGAAACGAGTGATGGTGATAAGACTCATGAGACTACTTAATAAACTAGCTACAGTTTAGTACACTATGGTTTTTGTGGAACCGTTAGCAGTCTGGACAGGCGAAGTGTGATGTGGCCATTAGAATGCGCGTATCTCGACAACATGATCTGTCGCATTAATCTGCAACCTTCCAAATAACGATCGTTACCTCAAGCCACAATGTTCGGTCGATCTGTGAGCCACGTGTTACACATACTGGCTGAAATGAGATAAACTCAATGGTTTGAACGACTAACACTCAACTCTGTTGGCAATCAGAGACCGACTCGTGACAGAAACACCGCTGTGTGTTCATCGACTTGCCTACCCATATTCACAACAACAAAAAAGAATTTTGCGGGATCAGTCACCCGTGAGCACGTCAGCGCTGGTGCAGATGTCCATGCTACTTCAGAGCGCAAGTGGTTAGCCGTCGTAGGATATAACTGTGTTCCAAATTTTATGGGTTCCTACGAAATTCACTTAGTAATGAGTGGGTGTCAACTCACAATATGTTTCCGCAGTTATTTGTGTAAATTATATTAATGAGGAAAAAGTGAGTAGGCCATTATTACATTTGGACCACAGCCATGACGATTGTATAGAATAGTAACGTGTTCGAGGTCATTTTTGGTTGTTACTTCGTTTAGTTATTTCGCGTGGATAAACTCAGGACTACAAGTGGAACATCATCCAGAATTGACTGCAGCTGTCGCATTCCCATAGACTTTGTAGTCAATCTCTTCCGAACTGCAGAAGCATTAGACTCGATTTTCGCTCTCATCAGAGCTTGTCAGTAGTGGATATCATTGTCACGGTTTGGGTCAGACCTCCAGCTACACCCTTCATCAGGAAACCATATTGACCACTGCGCCATTGACCTCACTTTAGGCACGACCGAATCATTATATGTGAATGCTCAGCCGCACTCGCTTGTGAGTAGTATGAAAATCAGCATCCCTTACTACTCATCAGTAAACTGAGAAATATTGACTAATATGCCTAGCATAATGTAACTAGAACCCTTATGAACACAATTTAATCATAAATTCAACATTCTCCAGAATGCAGAACGGCAACCTTCCTAATAGATCCCTTCTGGTCATTCAGGATAACTCACTCAGTAACGATTAATCGATGATTCCAATGGCGCTTATTCAAACAGTCGAGTTAACAAGTACACAAAAGGATCACAGAAGCGATCGGAAGGATTGAAATTTCTACAGTGCTGTTTGACAAAATTGGAGTAAGTGAATGCTAATTAATTGTGTATACAAATTTTCCAGCAGAACAGGGCTTTCAATTTGGAGCAATCGAAAACGAGTCTGCAAATCGCAATCAGGCAGTGGAAAATGAACTGATTAAAACAATCGGATGCAGATGAATGTAAGAACGTGTCAAACAATACCGAAAAGAAAATTTTTAATAGATAAGCAATTATCGTTATAGAAGACGGGAGGAGATATTTCCTGTGTGTATATGTGACAAAAACTTCATCACGATTGTTTACTGCACACAAGGAAGATAAACAGAGGTAAATTCAGGATCGACTTTTTGCATGTAAAACCAAACATGCCTGAACGGTTTCATCACCCCGCATCCTACCAAACGTCTGACTACGGCTGAAATCACGAACTGATGCTCCGTCAAACCATCCGCGATATATCGATGAGAATGGTGAATATGACATTTACTTCCTGACAATTGCCTGAACAAGTGAACCCTATTTGACCAGGTCACTAAACAAGTGAACTGTGAAACGTTCCGAGGAGCTCGCTAGTAGCCTAGAAGTGAGTTTATTACATTTGTGAATACGTTCCTACTGATGTCGTTGTGTTATCATCCACAGTATACTTTCTGCCACGAGACGTACATCGACCTGTCAAAACTTCAGGAAATAACCACCTCAATACTTCTCATAACTACTTACTAGTCTGTGATTCACTCAACGAAAATTGAAGCACAGGTGGCTATTAAACTAGTTAGTGTCCAGTCTGAAACAGTGGTCAGTGTACAATAGCAAAAACATCGAGTTCAAAATTGATTTCCTGGTCTGGACGGAAATCTGCAATTATAACTGGGGCCTAATGAGTCACGTGTGGTTACACTGTCCTATCTGATGTAAAACACACTTGTAATTGCCCTGCTGGGAGTATGTCTGCAGTTTCCGGGGCCAATATTTCATCCGTCTTCTGAAAATTGCGACATGATGAATTGCTATCTATTCGAAGCCGATCGGGAATATTGAAACAGAACCGGAAATACCAAACGTTAGGCGTACTGGGAAACACGCTTGTTGAATTTCCCGTCTAGCCTTTGGCATGACCATTCTGGTTGACTCTGTATTGTGTACTGTCGTGCTGTATATTACGTAATATGGAATCACACTCGAAGTGGATATAGGTAAACAACGTGAATCGAAGAAAGTTGCAGTTATCCGAGCGAATTGGTTTTTGCATCAACAAGGCATATTGACTAAATAAATTTGGGAATGTTTACTGTTGATCACAACTCTCGCATTCTGTTAGGCTGCTCAGTAGATCACGTTTGAAAATAAGCATCTGAGTTGCACTCTTGTTAGAGCCGAAGATTAATTGCTCTTCCGTATCAGAAGCGGGATTCGAACTTGGGACCACGTTTTCTTGAGTCAACTTTGATGACTACTGCCTTGTTAGCTTCACAGTAGGCATAACCAGTCATCTCATTCCGTTCACCAGTGAGTACTGTTTCCTAAAGCCTGGAGCGTTCACCAGAATGATGTGGCCAAATTCATCTATGTGGCAATCAATGTATACAAGACAACTCCTTGGTTACACAACTGAAACTTGTAAATCTTGATGTCATTGTCCATATAAACTCGGGGAATGGAAGCGATAAATTTGCTTTCTGTAAAATCTGGGGTTTTGTTAAACCCGTGGTTTAATGTGAAATATTTGTGTGATGGCGACCATACCAGATGCACAACCACACACTGAGTTAACGTGAGATGGTTTCCTATTGCACAGGACATTGTACTTTTGTTGTAGGCTTTAATTGTACGACACACTAGCTGTTCTGAGAACACTATAAACTTCTGCTTCGCTTATTCAGTTGGGTTTGGTATGCAGTCTTATACGATGGAATGAATGTGCCACTTGTAGTTGGTCTTCGAACAAACGCACCTGCATCAGGATTTTAGCGTGGGTTTGAAAGCCACATTTTGTAAAGAGTTTATTTCAGTGACCACTGGCTTGATAACTGACAAAGTTTTCAATACGGCTTAACCTAGTGACTGCCACATCTTTTAACGTACTTACTTACCAAATCATCCCAGTGGCATCAGGAAATCTAAGTTTATTCAACAATCGTCGCTACAGGCTAATCTAATCTTTTTGGTAAGTATGTCCACTTTCCGTTCTTGATGGTTCTTCATGGCTTGTATTAGGTGTCCACCTTTAAGTCGAAATTCATTATGTCAAATGCATACGTTTTATTCTCACTGTTCGTCCACGTCGACATCGTATCACCTATACGGACGATCTCTGATCACCACCCCTTTCTCCATTGTCTCGGGTTATCAGAAATACACTGGATCCAAGCTTGTCTCTGATTTTGGGCTTGTAATTATCCGAGCTTCCAGGCGGTATCACATTTCTGTTACATTTCGAGTCGTTGTAGGTTCCTACAGTATGCCATAGTACAACACTTCAGATATTATAGACAATTTTATCCGTATATTTCTCCCAAACATTTGCTCTGTTAAACTAGAGCCGATGATCTCTTCCGGCATGTGTTTCCCCTCTGGAAGCATTGGATACAGACCGTCCCCTGATTCTGGTAATCTGAATCATTCCTTTACCATCCTTGATTGCAGCTCCGGTCCGCTTGTACGATCCTCGCAGTTCCATGTTTCTTCGGACGTCTTGAAATCCCTGCACGTAAACTGAATTCCCTTGTCAGATAAAAATATCTCCGGTATAACATAGCGGGCAGTTTGAGTATGCAGGTTGTTCACGATTGTACTTCCGATGGTGCTGCGTAATCAGTCAGTTTCACATTAGTCAAGAAACTGACCTGTCCTAACCGAATACTGTTTGCTGCCGTGTGTGAACATATCGGCTGCGACTAGTTGTCAGGGCTTTTCCGAAAAAGTGTTCGGCAGCATCGTTTCCTTTACTTGTTGCGAGTCGTGCCTTTTACAAATTTCGCGTTGCGTTGTGTAATCTTTTATATTACTTGTCGTGCCTAGTCGATAGTAAAGTTTCTTTGCCCCTCGGTTGTCTACCCCAGCGTTTACCACATGGATCTGTCCAATGAACTTTCGGTTTGAAACTTTTGAGATGACTATCTTCTCGCATTTGAAGAATAATCCCTCTTCTTGAACAAACTGATCACAGTCTTTGAAAAATAAAACAGGTTTTTCGGGCAGACGTTTTGTATCTTTTTGCTAACAATTTTGGCACATTTTAAGGTACATAATCTTTTTCCGTCCCTTCCTGGAAATCCAATGTGTAATCCATTGATACTATCCTGTCGTCCATTGAGGTAAACGTCTCAAACGCAGGATCATCCGTCACATCACTGGATATACGGACACAATAAATGGTCGCAGCGACGTGTATTTGCTTTCCGGGCTGATAAACTGATTCACAGTCAAGCTTCTGTAGTTTGATCAATAGCATCCTTAGAGGTAAGGTTGCAGTGCCCAGTGACTTCTTCACGGTTGTTATCAGAAAGACATGGTTTGTGTATAACACCGTCTTTCCACCGACTGTGTGATTATTGAAGCGTTTCAGAGTAAAATCCAATGTAAAGACTTCCTTTTTGATTGTTTCATTCCGCTGTCGAAGGATTACAACTTTCGTAGCCTATCGGTCCTATTTGTTGTATTAGCGCTTCTTCAAAATCACTGTCTGCTATCGCACTGAATTACCAGAAGATGCTAAGAATTTTAATATGCCAGTATCGGAGTTACAGAAATTCACTTCCTGCTTCCGTTAAGCTTTGACTGCTGAACATCATTCCACGTCAGTAAGGTTTCTTTATGTTTCAGTTGTTGAATCAGATGCATTATATCAGCCGACTTTAAAAGGAATCAAGCCAAGTCGTTGATCATATCATCTAGACACAAAAATGCCTTCGCAACTTCAGGGGCTATCATATTTTGGCTCGTTTTCACTTTGTCGGGATCGGCCTTAATGGTCTCAGATGTGGATAGATAGTCCTGAAACGTTACATCTATCGCCAAAAAATTTCATCTCGTGACGACGGTATTCCCCGCGACACACACAACTGTGGAAAAGCTACAAGATCTCGGTCATGCTCTGTTTTCATTTGTATAACTCCCTACGGAGTGCAGTACTCAGTGGTCTAGTGTTAACGTATACACGAATGTTACTTGACTTTTTCAAAGTAACTGCAACCAACCTGATCCACTCGGCAGACTCGTCCACTGGCGCTATTGCTTTCCGTTAGATCAATTAATTCAACTCTTTGTTAGATTAACCTCAAATAGTATTCCAAACCACAAAGAGATTAACAGTAAACGGAGTACAACCCAAAAGAAAATCCAACACAGGAGAGTATCGACTGAACAACTGAAACTTCACAAAGACGTTAAGAATTTTTTCAAGGTGAAAAGTATCAGATCGTCTCTTTTGTTAGGCGCTCAGTCGTACGACTTGGATTCCACCTCGAGAAGTAGAAGACGTCAATACAACTACGAGTGAAAATCAAATCATACGGGTCGTGAATATATTTGGCAAGTATAATTTAATCAGGACCCAGGACAAAGCAGACCAGGACGTCAGAAAGTACACAAAGTAAACAAAGTGGATGTGTACGGTCATCCCATCGTACAGCCACACTCTGATTGGTTAATTGGAATAATAGAGATCCATTCACTCTACAATGAATCTGCTTCAGGCAATGTGGACCGAACTGTTCCGTCTTCACTTCAAACAACCGAAGTTCGATTCCATCTTCAGATATGTACAAACCTGTAAATGATGGTACCTCCGGAAACGGGTCGATCGATATAACGCGATTCGTCTTACCTGCTTCGGCAAGATATGCTCCTTCTATCAGAATGTCACGAATCCCACCGGTTGAATAGCATCCAAGCCAAGAACTGATATCGAAACACATCCTACAAGTGAAAATATAAGATATCATATTCATCGGATTACTGATTAGTGCACTTGTCTTCCTTAACACCTGCATTTATTTGCTTCATCCTCATTTGTGATTGAGCACCAGAAGACTCAATAGTTGATTCCTAAAGGTTGTCTGTTGGAATATCATTGAGAGTTGTATCAGAAACCAATTGACATCATCGTCGTTTATGTTCACTACGAAGCTCGGTGTAACTTCCTTTGGGTGCAGGAGCATCGCAAACTTCATTCAACATTTGTCGAACCTTTGATTACCCACTAATCTTTTTGAAATAGAGTGACGTACATTGGTTGGCAAAATGGCTCCTCTTCCGATAATCCATATGTGATTTTTTCAAACGCCAGACGCTTCGTTGTAACTAATTCACGTTTGCCTCATCACAATTGGCAAGGTTATGATGCAACCATAGCTAACCTGCAGACAACCGCGCTGATTACCGTTCGGTTTTCGGTTTTAAAGTATTTCACTCTCTGCCGCACCGCTGCTCTGCCGTTACAAATGTCGATGCATTGGACATGCGATAACTGTCTCAAGTTCAAGTCTCTTATTCATTGCTTTTTGAACCCCAACGGCTATTCGACCACTTGGGAATCAATTCCTCATACATTTGCATAGATTGCAAGTTCAGACCAATTTCTCTGGTGTCGTCACATATTGGTCGATCGAATCTTAGTGAATACGGTTCTTTTCAAAAACCTGAGACGATCGAAGGTTTCATTCAGTTGAACAAAGCTGTGTTCTTTGGATTTATCAATCGACGTACGGAGAGCATTCTTAATGCTTTGGTAAGCGAAACTCAAATTCGTAAAAATCTGTCGGTCTTCTTCTCCAGCGCAATGTAGGAACATCTCTAAGTGGTAGTCTTTCGATCCTTCAAACAGGTCGTTCAGCCGTGTCAACTCAACGAATTTCTTCCTACACATCAACCATGCTTAAGGCAATTGGTTACTGTCCATCGCATTCAACGCCACAGGAAGAGCGATTACAATCGCACTTGATAAACCGCCTTGGAATCATCAAGCCCGACACTTTTTATCCTCTGACATCATGTCGCGTACTTGGCTACTGAGCTGTGAAAAACAAAACAGCAGCAGCTTGAGCAGCACTAAGCACTCTCAATTTATTTGAAAATCAATGCCGTTTTAATAAAAAACCAAAAGCGTTGACATTAACGATCGTTACTGGGCAACATGTGCGTTACATTTTGGTTAGTCCTTTCGTTGTTACGTTCCACGACCTTGACTTAAACAGTTCGGCTGTTGAAATCGGGCACCCGTTCAAACGTCCTGTTTTAATCGTCGCCTCTTACGAGCAAATTGGATACAGCGGCTGAGCGCCGTTCTTGACTGGTTGGCGATGATCGATCACAGTTCCCTTTTTAACAGATTGTGCATGAGCTCTGGTTGGGTAAACATTCTCAAATCAAGAAGTCGCTCCAGCCCAATCTCTTTAAGCCTATGCTAACGAACCCGCGATGGACCAGTAAGTGTAAGAATGCTACCAACTAAACAACGAGGTCCCATTCATTGGGTTTGTAGGATGATATGTGTCTGTTTGGGTTACAACTCTGGTATTTGATTACCGTTGTGCGTCGGATCCATCAATGGCTGCTTCTTAAAAGTTCGCCCCGGGCAGCTTAAGAACCACACACAGATAATGACAACACAAATGGTGAACATGTTTCAAAATTGTGTGTACTGCTTCTGGTCACGAACTAGTGTTGGTAAGTTGGAAGTAGGTAAACTACATGGTAGTCCTTACGACCCAGCTGGAATCCGACCCATTCGAGTTGCTACGTTTGAGATAGTCAAAATTCAAATTTCAGTTTGAATTGCAGATGTCTCCACCTCTGTAGTTGTCACCAAACTACTTCACAGATGGCTTCATAACCGAGCAAACATAGTTCAATCTTCAGCGGTTTACGAGGGTTTGCACAACTTTGCCTTCTATAAGTGGAATGTATTAATGTAGCCGCTGTCCCTCTCTTGGAATGCAATCTAGCAGGCCAATCACCAGAACTAGAGATCGTTTGACTGCCGGTGAGCCATACAGTTTTCACTGACCAAATATCTAACTCACCAAAATGATTATATTTATGTAATTAGGTCTTCTCCTGGGAAGTTCTCTGCTTCCTAAATAAAACCATTTTTAAGGGTCGTGAAACTTTTGTATTAGGTGCATATGAAAGAACAAGCTTTCAAGAAACATGCACGAAGCGCATTAAGATGGTTGGTTGTTGGTGTATTGTCCTCTAAATGTGAGAGAATCTGATTGGCTCAAATTCAAATTTTTACCTGTTCACTGCACTATTGACCACCACTTACCAGGAAGCCGTCCATGAACATTTTCGACGTATTGGCCCTATGTGGTAACATTTTATTCGTACACGTTGGGGGAACCTAATTTTGGCCTCGTTTAGTCGACCCGAAGGCGAGCAAAATCCCACACAAGTTTTTTAAATGAAAATTGGTAATTTGTACAATGAATAGTAAGCGAAATTTTTCACAAAGACTGCAAACCGGTCGACCTTCTCCTCATATCGGTATTTACGCTTAACTTGCGAGAGAGGAGATGCCTTCAATGTTTGAGATATATTGTATTTATTAACCATGTGAAGGGCTGTGAATATCTAGAGGGTGGCTAAAATTGTATGTTGGAATCTGAGCGTTAATTATTAACCCAAGTAGATTGTTGTAATATGTTCGTTTACCTGGAGAATAGTAAAAAGACGCTTTATGACTTTTGGGGAGGTTTTTATAAAAATCAGTTGACCAAACGACATCCCTTCATGTAAACTGTTCTTTAGAACTGAGCACTGAGCTCAAATAAACTAACGGTTGGTAGGTTGGATGATAGTTGCACAACAACAAACTAAAGTTTGATGCAACTTTTGTTTGTGTATGTACGCAAAGTCCTCCGTGTCACAATTTGTCAATGCCCCTAAATATTGTGTTGCGGTAATTCATATTTTTTAGTCTCAAGTTGGATTGTATTAAGTAGTTTGTTTGTTCCTTTCAAAATGTCTATCCTTTTGTCTGTTGCAAAGATGTGTCACAGTGGTCTAAAGAGATATATCATGCAGTACAAACCTTCTGACCCTGTTTTGATATTCGTTACGAAAACCAGATACTTCGATTACTCTCAAGTCATGATAATTCGGAGAAAACTTTATTGATTGAGCATCTAACCATCATTGCTACAAACTCTCAAAGTTTGGGTTGTAATGTCATCTGATTAACATCCAGACAAATAAAACATACTAACTTTTTACGGAACAAATCAATCTCTGAATCAAAATTTCCGGTTGGCTTGTTAGATTTTGTAGTATAGTAACGTACAGCCTACGTGTTTTTTCTGAACGGCGTTTCAGACGAACATTGTTTTAAAAATGTGTTACAGTTGACAAACTATCCGTTTTCGAACTAGTATATTCTGTCTACCCGAATATCGTCAGAAAGCAGAGAAGCTTGCACAGTTGAAGTTGTCGAGGCTATTTATTCGGCACTGAGACTGTGTGGGAATCGATTTTTAAGACATTCCTATCGCAAAAATAGACGTCATTCGTGCTCCGATTTCTCACTTTCAGTGGTGTATGTACACTAGTTTTCTGGAGGCAATTACGACAGTGTTGTAACCCAATCATCGGTCAACAGGCGAGGAACAATGTTCACTCGACTCGTATTTATGGTTTGATTTAAGCATCAATTGCTGATATTCATCATTGCTTGCGCAGTAATGTGTCAAGTTCGACTAATGACATTAGTAGAATGCCGAAAGAAGAGACATATTGAGCTTGAAAACACGGATGATTTTTTGTGGTTAGGGGATCCAGCGCAGAAATCTGGTAAGAACTAAACTAGTAGGGTGGTTCTTCAAGGCATCCGTGATGAAGTAACAATCGCAAAGAGCGTCGTATAGAGTTTTGAGCAGATATCAAAGTGCTAGTTTCCAAACCTCTTTGAACTGACTGTGTCTGAGTTTCATTCAAACAGGTATCGGTAACATTGAAAATCTGTTGACAGTGACTGATCGATCTGCATGAAATGTTCCATTGTAACTGCATCTTACACTCGAATAGATGTAGGATACATAGCTTGTTGGTTAGACGATGAACACTATTTTGTGTACTTGTCTGAATCTCAATGCGTTTTTCCAGCAACAACAAATACTGGTAAATGAGCGAAAAGTTCACGTGTATCGATTCAAGTCAGTTCAACTCAAGTTATCGATTTGGCCACCCAAAACAATGTAAATTCAGCATACTGATATCGGCCATTTTGAAATGCCAAGCGGTATTTTGCTTGTGAAAGGAAACAAGAAATAAACGAGCAATAATTTATCTGCTCGAACACTGATAAGACGAAGGGAGATAACGAATGACATAGACAGGCAAACATTTCGGCGGATATTTTCGTTTAATTGAGCAAAAGGCTAGCAACGTGCACTGAGGGATGACAATAAAACAAAGTGAGCAAATAGTCAATGGATGAATTTGATAAGCAGAGTGGTAATTCCAAGTTTGGTTGAGAACGTGAAACGTTAGAAGATAGTTTGCTCGAAAATTTGTCTTCAGCACCGAGGTGTTAAGATGCAATGTGTTGAAATGCTTGAAAATGTTGGATGGAGTTAACTGCTGATAGATTGGTAGATCCCTGAATTCAGTATATGTAGTGTGCTCTTATCTTGACCATACTGCATGAGAAATAAGAAGGATACTTCAACGACCATTACAATCATCAATTCAGTGGATGTGACTGTGTATGATCCTGATCTATTCTGGTGATCTCATGGATAGTGGGTTGGAGAGCTCGCTGCTGAAATCATATTTTCAGTTTGTGCATATTCACTGTTCATTTGACTAGTACGAGCACACTCCATATTGCAGGATTGAAGAAGCGAAATCGTAGTATTCCTGCCCAAATCACTAAACGTACTAATGTGATCAGAATCTACGAAAGCAACCACATTTTTAGCTCATGAAGTGGACAATTTTTACTAAGCCAATATTGGAAAAACATGCATAATTGAGGAGTTGTTGGTAGGTTAGCTATATCTCACTGTAATAAGGCACATTTGATGATAGGCTTGCAGTGAAATGACACTTATATATTTATGATGTGGACAAATTTTGTATTAAGAACGGCATTATTTTGAGGCTTAAACAGAAACTACTCATTTCGCAGGTAAAAGAGTTTCCGTGATCTATTCAGATATCTCGGAAGAATTTTATTTCAATAGTTGCCTAAGTACAGCAAGAGAACCGATGAAAATCTATAAGGCCATGTGAGATATATAGTCGTGGTTACGAACTGAGTGACTACGATGGAGAATTGTTTTGGCTACACTCCAAACATTAGCATTGTTGGCCACGGACAGTTTTCTACCCACTCCAACAAACACAACATTCCTTGTTACGGTGCAGCGATTGGAAGCCTAATCAACCCTCTTGAAAAAACGCAAAACTCTGTCAAACTTGTGACGCTTCTCCGATCTGTCTCATTTCTGGTATTCACACTTGCTCCGTCGAATTTCAGATTTATCTAATGCGTGTTGTTGGACTGGCTTCTCTGCTTTTCTTCACCGTAAGTCGTACGGTGATCGGGTTGAGCATACCAAAACTAAAACACCCACCAAACCATCTCATCAACCCAGTCGTTAATTATTTTTGTTTCCGGCTTGTCAAATTTCATAGAGTGATTCTTGGTTCTCTTTGTAATTTAATTTGTTACATTCATCCGTTGTAAAAAGGTTGGCGTCTCGATTTTCTGTCGTGTGAAACAATAACCGGACTTGGCGTGAATTGAATTCCAGACATGACACCTGTGATGGAATTCGGTACAAATTGTCAAAGCAGGATGGTGTTTGGTTACAAAGAAACATTGCTGTGAATTGAGAGATGTACTGAAGATGTGACGAATTGCCGAACATTTTTGATCAAACTATTTTGCTTGCAGGTTGGTTGACTGTTTAGTTTCAGTGTTGGCTGTCAGTCATACTCGTTTTGGAGCGTATCATTTGATGAACAGTGTTTAAACGCTGTGTAAACTGCGAGTGAGTTGTGCACATAGTTTATGTATGTATGGTAGTTAGCATACTGCCAGACAAATAAATGGATATAGTGACCTTCAGTACCCAATCCGCACTGCCCACGCATGCATGTTTGGGGACAAGAATGGTAGACTGGAGGGTTATCATTGTTACTAAGTAATTCCTTGGTTAAGCCACAGCGAGTTAAAAACCAAAAGAGTTATCGGTTCAACAAAAAAAAGGTTATCATTGTTGTTCAGGACAGAGACATGAAGAATGACATGGCCTATCGTATGTGACTTGTCACACTTAAATGTGCATGTACCCGCCTTTCAGTGTCGTCTACACAGGAGACGTTTGCTGAACACCAGGCATTCTCCGAGTACTCGAATTTCATATGAACCCGACAAATTTGCCACCAATGCGTCTGCACGCACACCATATTCCGAATATCATGTATGGAAGAAGGACACATTCACAACAAATGATGCAGTGCTTGTGTCGTGAGGTGATGTAAGCTCATATGCGAAGCTGTGTTTAGCAGTCAAAGCGTTGTAATCTTGGAACATCAGGTCAAGCATGTTCTCATAGTGAGTCCCCGTAGATCAAACAATCGATGTATGATTTACAAGGCACATCTCAGTCCTCCTCGGTTGACGAGATGTCCGTTGATGCATGATAAGATTCACCACCATTCTACTGAGATAATATTCATAAGATCGTTGGCTTTCTCACTCTTGCTTCCGCACACACCAACTCTCATAAATAACTCCGTGTGACTAACTGGTGGCTCATCAGGCTGCACTGCGCAATCCAGTTGATTGTTTAGTGTTTGCTTTTGACAGTCATTATGCAATGTTTGGTATAGTAGCGTTACCTCGGGCGCACTGACGGCTGAATGAGTGAACAATATTTAATGAACGTTGTGTAATCGATGACTACCCAGAATTATGCCTCAATCAATGTATCAACGTACTGC
>JTDE01001979.1:27052-56401 GCA_014338405.1 Paragonimus skrjabini miyazakii
TATATATATATATATATATATATATATATATACCTCGATCTTGGCACATTGAGACTAGTTTTTATCTCCGAGTTCACTGCTTCGAAAAGTAACCACCACTTATTTGAAAATTCCTTCCGCTCAATGTCCTCCCGAAAATGTGCATCGTCGTGTGCATCGTCGGATATCTGCATCATTACTGCGGCGATCCACGGCAGCAATTCCATTTTTGCTTGAACATCAGCTCGTTCCTTGATTGATCATTACAGCAGATAAATTAAGAACGCATTACTCAGCTCACCAGCGTATCCAGCATGGTTGATGCCGCAATTCTGGCGAAGTTTTACCAACCCTACCTTTTTTGCACCGCTGTTTGCTGACTGTTGTTCACTTTTTTCAAGTTATCGACGTTACTCGGGACATAATATCCGATTTAGCGTAGAAGTGTTGGACACGAGAGGTTAAAACATGCGATGTGTCATCCAAATAATCTGTTAACATTGAGTGCTAAACGCACTCACCTCACTGGTGGTCTACCACGTTAATCTCTGTTGCAACTTGTGCGGTCATCCAACCAAACTATTAATGCTGTGCCTGCGAGTGCCCAAGTAACGATTAAGCTGGATCAACAAAGCAACAGATAAGCAACGCTCACTCGGTTGCTTATCGATACGTTTGGTCACAAAGAAATTTTGTTAGTGATATTTCCGGTTCCAGCAACATTGCAAAAATCATCGTTAACTCATAGCAAGGCAAGATTCTGTTAAAATTACAAAATTTCGTAGGAGGCTATAATAAGTGACAAGTTTTGAAGTAAAATCACGTACATGTTGACTCTTCAACAATTCTCGGCTATCTGGTGAGTTGTAAACCGCTTGAATAGGACAGACTAGTAAATGTATATTCAGAATGAACAGTTTTACGCGAAAATAATTCATAACCTGCAAAAGTTGAACCAGTGCGTCGAAAATAATAGTCAGTAGTTGGGAAGTTAGAAACAGCAGTATATACAATTAAATAGAGCAGTGCAAAATCAAAGAGTTTGGAGCCCATCGTGCCAGTGCAGAAAACAACTTGAGGAATAAACGTTTAGTAAATTTTCGATACAAGCCAGGTATAGAATCTGCTCTGCGTTTCACTTCAGAGGTCAGCTGAGTACCACTAGAACTTAACACCCCGAGGTCAATTCAAACTGATAACGACCGCAAACAGCTCGGTAATGTTTCTATAATAGAAAATACATGGATATCAGCAAATACATAAAAATAAAAATATAGAATCAATATGAAATGTCACATACGTTCGAAATGGTACGTCCCGAGAGAGTTTTCGACCGTCAGTGGTCGAGCATAAGCAGATAATGTCCAAATTCAAGATGGCCGCCAAAGCGACCTTCACATGGGCACAATTATATCATAAAGCATACTACTCACAAAGAGGGGGAGTAGGCAGTGAGTAAAGAGTAAGTCCAAATGAATGTTACGCCAGGTATGAAGAGATGCATCACTTTTGAATAATAGATAGACACATCGAAAAAGAGCACACTTATTGGTGGGTTTATCTAGGCCAACAATAACTGTTTCAAACTTTCTCGTTCACACGACTAACAATGCGCGTTGGACGATCTCACCACGCTGTGCTGTAGTATGTGCAGCGTAAGATACTTAGCACCCACAAGCAAATGGAAGCTGGCACACAAATATGCTGCACTTTTTAATTGCTCCCAACTTTCTGGAGGTTATTTCTGAGATTGTCATATTTCCCCAGAGTGCATTATTGCACTTACTACATACATGCACATCCCGAGACTATGAGCAGCTGAGAAAGTGTAAGCTGAAGTTATGACGCTTGCATTTCATTAGTATGCAGGCTTTGTACATCGCATTCCAGTTTACATTGACGAAATTTGGGTAATTCAAACCTACAATCTAGAAGAGACTTATGCTGGATTTTTTCAACCCATTGTTCAAATTTGTGAGCTACGTGTAAAATTTAGCTTTACTGTTCAAACCTTAACTACCAGTGAATAAGTTACAGAGAACGAGGTGAATTTAATCTGCACACTACTTTTCATTACAGACCCGTAACCTTGAAAACAAATCAAATAAACGATTGGCTAATAAACGCCCGATAGTCTCGACAGGAAACACTACCATCCCGTTAAATTCAGCCGATTACCTCACGACTAAGAATTGTGCCCAAGTTGAAATCAAAGAACTCAACAACTTTTGGGGGGATATGTTGATTACTAGTGAGCAGTATAGGATTTCTGAACATCACTCAGATCTTCGCAAGCGTATACGCTACTAACAAGAGCGAAACTCGAATTTCAGTTCAATCTCTTTTACAAGTTCTCTTTCTAATTAATCGTCTGGTTAGTCGATGTTTACCACTGATTGCTCAGCCACTGTTATCCTCTGTATAGCCGCCATTGTTTGACCCATGAATAACAAATATAACCGGCAGTGCGTTTATTTCATTGTTATGTTACTGTATGTTGCTCAGGGACGCGGTTGAATACGTTTATTGACAGTATGATAATTACATACCCCTTAAGATATTGGTGTTCACGCTTTTCCCACTCGGATTGTGCACTTAAGTCCAAGCGGACTTTCTGCTGCCGTAAAACTCAGGTCCAGTGTTCAGCGTAAAATGACCAATCATATAGATCCGGTTAAGCTCAGCTGTTAAGTGGCGTAATTATTGATGTTCGACAGTACGGATGTTTCTGTTTGCGATTGATATCAAGCCAGTCCCACATCAGAACAGTCTTCCACGTCAAAGGAAGTTAAGCATATTGAAAGAGTGCATGTCACGACCCATGAAATTCCTCGGCTGACAGTGCGTGGAGTTTCTCACTAACTGTGAGGGAGTTCATGCCACACAATTTTATTCAAAATAAAAATAGACATGCGTTTTTCCTAAAAAAAAATTATGTCACATCATCCTGATAGCTCTCTATCGGTGAATTTCTGGCGAAGCACTGTCCCCCTAAAGTCATACTATCCGCCAGATTTGACCTCTGCCGAAGTTTAAGCCCATCCTGAAGAACCGCCGACTGCAGGTGAAACATGCGTTCCTCAGATACATAATACTTTTGGAGTGATGTATTATCAGTGTGTATCCATATTAAATCAATATTTCTCGGACACACATAACAGAAGCCAGAAGTTAAGGAAAATTACGAATGGGAAAGAGATCGAATGTATGCTGTATGAAACCCAATTAATTAGACAGGCGCCCATACGCGGACGATAGACAAGTATTCTTATCCAATGCAAAATGTGGGACAATATTTTTGAGAGTATTTTACACAACTTACAGCATACGGAAAAGGATCATCTGATGTTCGCTAAACAGTGTCCTCCAGAATGTTACTGCTAATGAAAATCCTTTGCAAGCCACCGTCGGTCTGATTTTGTTCGTGCATCACCAATTTGCTATTGAAAATACAGTTTGGAAATTGCCGAAGCGATATTGGAAATCGTTCAAAGGTTCATGATCGAGAAATCCTGAGAGTAGGCAACACACATGAGGCTCAAGTAATGTTCCACTTCCAAAGCTTGATCGAACCCGGATGTAGGTGAGCTCATGAATACGTAAAGTAAAAATAGGTTCGCTTGGTTACTAATAACTAGCGAACTCACATGGCAAAACGTAAGGAACGAGGAGACAAAACTAGTAACGCGTTTGCTGAGGTTCCTAAGACGTTTGCATTTTTGTTGTTTTAAAAAACGTTTTGCGATTTTTGATAGTTTTAGAAAATGTTTTCCTGCATTTTGTATCTGATGCTGAAACAATGTAACGTGTCCAAACCATAGTCCCCTGTAAAGAGATAAGGCCAGCGCACTTTTAAACCCGAACGCGTTGTACTGGGCACCGGAGTTGACGTCGAGACAGGGGCGTCTGCTTTTGGCGATGTATCTGGGCGAGGTGACTTAGAATAGTCCTGCGGCCATGCGTGGTTCTGCACGCCCGTGATCTGGTGCCGTAGAGTCCGCTGAGCGGAAATATTGGTGGCTAGATAACTGTGTCGGAGATTGGCGACACTCTTTCCGCAGAACCATAGAAAATTAGAAAGGTCAATGAATAGGGTCCTCGCGAGAAATCCAGGAATAATTGTGACGCCAGTGACGCACATAAGCTAACAGACATACCGTTAACAGCCAAATCTCCGAAAGAAACAAGCCAGGTGAATCGCGCAACACTGATCGTTCCGATTTCAGGATATGATCATGTACGAGATTATGCGAACTTACGGGTGCAAGCGTACGTCGGTTGTTTGAAGGGAAACTAAAATATTGCGATCCAAACTGCCTGTAGCAGATTCAGTGTCGGGTATATGGTCTTTTATTATTCCATATGGCCAATCATGTTGCAGCTGTGCAATTGGACGCCCATGCACCCCAACTCATTCTGAACTGCATTATTAAGTAACGTAACAAACTTGATAATTCGGAAAAAAGCTTAAATGCCAAAAGTTCTGGACATTGGCTGGGTTCGAACCAGCGACAGCATGCCCAGAAAAGACCAGTGCTATGTTAGTTGAGCTACGAGGCTATCGTTGAAGCTCAGCAATTTCAGATTTGGACTTAGATATCCACACAACCCACTATGCCATGTAGAATCTACCAAATGATCCAGAAGATTGATTGCCCAAACAGGATTTTTCAATCAGTTCATGCTGGGATCCACCAGTGTCACTGATGGGCATCGACATTTTATTAAATAAGTAGTGTGGCAAGTTTCATAATCTAGCAAAGACCCTATTAGGGCGATTGCTTGCCATATGTATTCCGTCTCTCCGATCTAGTTTTTGGCTCGTTCCCAGTAAACGGTGGGGCCGACGTCTTCTCCTTCTCGCGTCACGGATCGTGCCATAAGGTCGACTGCGTAGTTGAAGCAGGGACGAGCCAATACACGCAGACAACCAAATGCAACCACACGCAACGACCACACGAAATGCGAATATCCCTCTGACCCCAGGTACAATGTTAAATAGTATTCAGGGACTGTTTTGTACATATTACAGCAGACGCATAGGGGTCATCTCAAGGTCAGAACGCGTTACCCAGTGAAACAGCGAAGTCTGGTCAAGCTATAATTAGAACGGTTAAATTTTCTTGTGAAAATTAGGGTTTCTTATCGATCAGGCCTACCCGGTTTTCGTCTACCGTTGATTAGACGAATTAGAATGACTCGTCTTTCGAGATTTTTGCACATACAATTCTGTTAGCTACAACGTCCAGACGCACTTGAGAGGCTGGGAATCTGACTGATCACGAACGACCGCTACACCACACTCAAGTACCTGGAGGATATCTAACCACTCACCTTGAATGCAGCTTGTGGTAAGTAATGCCTATACGAACGACGGACTAGGCGATAAAGGTTCACTTTAACAACACAAAGAATGACTGATAGTTCGAATAACATTTATGTCTTTCCTACTCGCCAAGCCGAAGCGCGAACAAAGTTGGCACGTGGTTTCGCAAGCGGGTATCGATTAAATTTCCGATCCTTGCGATTGCGTCTGGTGGAATTCGAACACGCAAAGTAGGCTGTATCGGTCCAAGGCAGATAAAAGTCTCCAGTCTAGTTGGCTCTTGCTGTTTGTTGAACCAAAGTCAGACAAACGGTAAACAAAATGACATGAAACCACTGGATGCGATAAAACTATCATGTAAACAATGCAGTTATCGGCACTGAATTGGAGAATCAACAGCGTGAAGGAACTGTTCACAACACCAATCACAGCCAAGTTGATTAGGTGGAAGTTCAAGTTAAGCACCGCCCAGTTAGAAAAACGTCGAACCGCGTTTGCAATCCTTTAAATAACCAAGTTCAGTGAATTACC
Source organism: Paragonimus skrjabini miyazakii (assembly GCA_014338405.1). Classification (NCBI taxonomy): domain Eukaryota; kingdom Metazoa; phylum Platyhelminthes; class Trematoda; order Plagiorchiida; family Troglotrematidae; genus Paragonimus; species Paragonimus skrjabini miyazakii. The sequence continues at coordinate 32,889 of JTDE01001979.1, forward strand.
TGAAAGTCACATAGCGTTCGACAAATTCCAACACGCTCTCAATCATGTTAACCGGTGGAATGTCCTGTTTTCTTTTCTAAGCATACTGTTATGTAGGCACCATAGAAGTGATTCAGTGTGGCATACAAACATGCAGGATATTGTGAGGTTCAAATAGATGGCAGTGTACAAATGAACGAGAAAACATTTAAGGAGCAGGACGGATTTGCTTACCGTGATTTTGCCTATACACCTTACAGTTACAAATTGCCCATACATCTTGGGTTACCGTATTATTCTCTATAGCGAGTGGGAAGTTACACACGCATCTTACAGTCGCATCTAGAAACATGTCACAGCGCTTATTGAGAAGTCAGGATAGGCATGCAACTAATCTCCTTACAGACAGCAGTCTAGCTGAGTAGCTTCCCCCAGAACAGCGAACGAAATATTTTCACACGTTTCTCACTATACATCATCATCACAGACAGCAATATGTAGGTGGCTCACACCGATGCTTAATTGCCATACATCCATTAGGAAAAGAAATAAACCCTAGCTACGAAGCAAATGTGACAGGAGGAATGAGACCTAAATACTAATACATATCTGCGTTTGAACTCAAACATTCAACCTTAAGGTGTCCACAAGTGAGAAAAAACAACTGAGCTGTTGGTTAAAATAAGACATCATCAGTGATACAACTTCCGTACGCCCTTTAACACATCAAGCCGTCATTTGCTCTTACCTCACAAACCTCTCGGCTGAACAGCAACAACATTCACGTCACAGAATCCGATTACTCTCTATCTCACATAACGTCTACGGCCACCGACAACGTGAGATCCGGGGTCCCAGTGCGGAACAGTAAACCGATTTACATTGATTAACATTTCGTCGCATGATTTCACTCGCCCAATTCAAATTAACGTCTGTTCACCTATCGCTTCAGGTCACTCGGGTGCAGCGTCGCCAAAAAGTGCCGGATGTGACCGTCGACTGGCTGGTATCCTCAGTAGATGACCGTACAATGTAAGCAAGTAAACCCTTAAAAATTAGACAATGGAATTCGTTAGTAATTCACTATTAAATAGACGCTTTTTAACCTCATCGTTGGTTGGTCGTTAGTGTTGCCCGATGTGAGCGATCGATTGCAACCACATGCGGCTAAGTGCTTGAGTACGGTTCGTGTATCCTAATCAGAATGGCCAATTTTCGCTGCCGTAAGGGGACATGGCCTTCACAGTTGTCTCATAAACACACTCTTAAGCTTCGAAGAGACACCACTCTGTCGTTGCAGATTCCCTAGATTAGAGAATACCGCTACAGCTTTGGAACCTCTCTCTTTTGTTAAGCTTCGACCCTGCTAATACCATAAACAACAACCGGTTAACGAACCTAATAACTTCAGGAACCAACATTCGATTCACGTAATCAGAAGTCGCGCAGGGGCAATTTGCATATTGAGATTGAAGAGCACATCCGGAAGTATTTGACAGAGCGTGAGATGTTTTCTAGAACTGTAATAGTTGTTCGCATGTTATTACCCTTCCATATGCAGTCCTCGGCATGATTAAAATCGATCAGTTTTTCAACAAGCATTTTGTGTGTACCGTAGACAGTCATCCGTTATTTCGTCTCTACCATCGATGGAAACAGTTGGTTACGATTGTGACCCGGTAAAAAATTGTGAAACAGAAGTAGGTCGTTCCGTCGAACATCTTAAGGAGATATGACCACACTGGACACAATTAGGACTTAACGACCAGTAAAACAAGCAAACCAGTGATGTAGCCATGGGATCTCATCTCGATTCGCCTCAAGTGAACTTTTCAATTACCAAGATTGAAAGTACCCTACAAAAACACAGTAGTAAATCACCGGAATTTTATCCTCGATATGTAGATGACATGTTCATATCATGCAACGAATGCGACAGAAACGGAGCTGATTCACATGTTCAGATATCAAGCAGAAAGAACTTGGACGCAAAGTTGTTTGGCATTTGAAATGGCATTCTTTGAAAATGTCTTGAGAAACAACGGCTATCCTAGAGTTTTCAAAGTCACATTTAAGAAATACCATACCGAATAACCCTGACAAGCAGGAAATACGCTATTTGTGCATCTACCCTTCACGGGGGACATTATGACTGAGCCCATCACCCGAAAATTAAACAAAGCGTTTGAGAAGACTTTATGGCTACTCAACTCAGCATCACCTTTCAGAGGTGATGCATGATCCGTTGCTCACAACACTCCTGCGTGTCTGTATCATTTCCAGTGCATCTGTAGGGCTAGACACCTCGGTCGTACAACAAGATACCTGTCAGTAAGAATCAAAGAGAATCACCCAACCTGCGTTAATGAGAGTCTAGTTAAATGTTCACCTGCGGCTGTTGTGCACAGCGGAAGTCTTCGCTGTTCCCATAATGCAACGGAAACCGTATGAAAGAATGAAACTTGTGAGGACGTTCAACTTACCCTGAGTGCATACTCATCAAAAACCATTCGCCTACACACTTTAATCTCTTCTCCCCCCAGTTGTTGAAAATTCTAGCCGAGATACGAACACTACGTGATCCTTATCTAACTTCTGCACATCTTTCAAACACACTCATAAGTTTATCCCTCAGTCTCACTTACCGTCAGTCGAAATAGTGTGTTGCGTACACATGTTGATCATTCAGTGAATATGCAATTGATGACCGCCGGGCTTTGAAAAAGAAGTTACCTAGGAGTTCCCTTCTACCGAAACAATCGTGCTGATGATTGTTATAAGATTGGACTGGAAGAGTCTTCTGAATGATGAAGATAGACCTGATCAAACTCCAGACACAAGCTGAATTACGATCGACCGGGGCCAATCAATCAGAAATGTCGATCAGTTGCTGCATTGATTAATACTGTTCCTTTATAAAAGGAAATGTTTATTTTTCCAATGGATTGAGATTGCTTAGTACCGTCCAGACTTCTGTTCTGATATTTCTCGATTTCGCAGCCCAGCACGCGACAACGATTTGGGGATGGTTGATCAGTAAACTATTCGTTTGAAACGGTTAGCAAGATTTTACGCTTACCTGTGCTGTCACGCAATGTGGGTGTTTACTCATCATCATCATCATCATAGACAGCAATACATCAGTGGTTCACACTGATGCTTAACTGCCACTTAACTGGGTGTTTACTATTGACCTAACTTCGTCGTACTGCATTGCGACTGCTTTCCATAACATTTCTCCAATCGTGCTTGTAAGCGATGAAGGACATCTGTTGTTTGAATCACTTGTGACCACTATGCCAACTCTCCGGACTGCTAAAACTCCTGCCAGTAGACAAGCGGTATATACAATATTCCACAGAGTATTTGCCAATTAATAAGAGTGTTTCACCGTCATGCTATAATGATTTGCATCAATTTAATATGTCGTCTGAACTGATCTAGCAACGCAATACAAAATTTGTGCACACAAGGCTGAGACTCCGGAGCAACTGTGGTCATGCCGAATACTCACGAACACTGTGAGTTGAAACCCCCGTGACATCTCTGCCTTCAGCAGCTTTTGTGCTAAAGACATTTATTTTGTTCCCACTGATAACCTAGTGAGGACCGCGTAAACTCAGTTGACTCATAGTTGACCAATACAACTCTGTGTTCGAGTAGCCTAGACAAATGATAAATCCTTGTTGACCATCCTCTATGTGACTACTCGATTGCATTACCTGCCAAGTCAATCAGCCCCAGTTCTCGTTTACTCATTTACGTGGGACTGAACAATGACTATGCGTCACATCACATTAGCCTGTCTGGTTTTACTTGACGTAGACTCTGTGACTGTATGCGAGTATCCACTATGAGGCACATAAAGTGCTCTCACTACCGGATACTGGGAATCAACCCGCGATGTATGCGACTTTACTTAAGATTCACGTACCGTCAAAGCGTTCGTCTGTTTTGCTCGTAACTAGATATACGAAGCACTTTCGGGTAATGCGTTGAGAAATACTACGGACTAGTTCAAACCTAGACGTTATGAAGTCCAGTTTACTCAGCCAAATCACTTGCCGATTCCAGTCCACATATGATCTGACAGAGTACAATTCGTGGTGCAAGGGTTAAAAACGAGTCTATTTTTCCCTATCTCATCCAAGAGATCCTAAACAAATGCTACTTACCGGAACCAATCGGTTCATTATCGTGAGAAAAGCAGGTTAAATTTGCCTTGATAGTATCACCGCACTAAAAAGTAAACAGCCTGTATTGTGTGAAATATGCATTAAACTGGAAATCACGTCCGTAAACCACAATGTCAAAAAATAAAACACGGAAAATAAAGTTGCAAAGTAGAATAAAACATATTTGTAATCCATTAAACGATCGACTAGTGTACGGAGTGCCAAGCAACTCCAAAATAAAAGCATTAATCATGCGAGTAGGGCAGTTGCCAGAAATAAAAATAGCAAATACATCAAAAATAAAACTGTAAAAGGCAAGTGAAGGACCTCTAATGCACTATGAATTTAGAATGTAGAAGGACTGATTTCAAACAAATAAAAATACATCTAAAACTTAAAGCATGCAGAAGGTTGACAATAGAATGAGACCTAACTAGTATACACACATACATACGACAGGTTAGCATGCGTTTGGATCACTTGCATTTAAAACAAAATGCTGCATAAACTGTTTCTGAGGATTAGAAGAATGATGAACTGATCGAATTAAGATGATAGGAAATTATCCGATCTCGTTTGACGACGGAGGAGCACGACAAAGAGGCAAAGGGTGAACACAAGCAGTAACGTTAGGATCCCAAAGACAACGGTTGCCACAAGCGGAGTGAAGGGACGATAGATAAGCATCGGTGAAGCTATAACAAATTAAAGTGAGGAGCACAAGACGATCTCATAAACACGACTGAATATAACAGAAATTCTCATGTACCGTCTTATTCTACAAAGCACAATCAACATGAACTGAGCAAAATCGGAAACACATTTCGAGCGCACAGGTTGTAACAGAAACGTTTATAACTTAATGAATACCGCAGGGCAATTTCAAGTGCTGAGAGGTTATCCGACTAAAGTTAATCACACGCAGTCATCTGACCACATACTATATGACCACTGCCTGGAACATTATAAGAGCCTAAATGTGAAAAATGACTTTCCATATTATTATCATCGTCGGAAGCGCATGAAGATGACATTTTTGAATCAATATAGCAAGAAATACTGTGGATGGATACAACATACTTCAGATTGTTAAATTGTGCACCTTATAGGTACAAGGACGCAGAATGATTTTTTTTGTGAACAGTTCAAGAGGCACATTTCTGAAGCTGACACCCCTCCAAAATCGACTTCATCCTTAGTTGCGGTCGGTGCCGAACAAAGGCAGTGGGAGTGAGATTCGTGTTAATGAAAGAGTTTCCAGCTTACATGCAGTAAGGGGCATAAGGTGCCATGCAACAAACATACCAAGCTGTCCAGATCTGGACAGAAGCTTTCACGACAATCGGGTGCGAATCTGCTGCTGTATGAGGCCGGTATGGTTACCGTGAATCAAGGCTATATGCACTAGGCAAATCATCCTATGGGCACGGCTTATGAGGTGTAACTAGCCAATAGGTGAAGTGAAACGCGTAAATCCAAGTTATCAATATTGCACTGGATGTAACCACAAAGATCCATAAGTGTTATGATATGGATGTTTTATGATACTTGTACAGACTAATAATTCTAAGTGGATTGTGACCGTCCATATAAACAGGATGTTAACAAGTTTCGCGCTGGCTGGCTCACCAAACCGGTGTTTCAATACAATGTTTCTCTGTTCTTAACGTCATTTTGATTTGCATTTGCGTTTATCGTTCTCACCTACAATAGTTTATGTTGGTCGTAGAAATAGCTTGTCAACTGTGTTGTTGATTCATAATAAAAACTATATCCATGAGGAAAATACTTTTTAAAGATTCAGGATAGGTACAGGACCTACTCAATATAATGCTAAACACATGATTACAAAATTGCGTTCCCTTTATTTAATGATATCCTTATGACCAAATCAAGCCAATCAGCTTTTGAATACTTGATTATGATGTTGGTAATGATACTCAAGCATAACCTGATTTTACAACAGTGTTACCTAAAGAAAATAATTGCAGCTTTCTCTCTAATAATTATGGCATTTCGTTTTGAAAGGGATCAGTTGAAAAGTTCATGGGGGTGTGAAGGTTGCGGGCAATTTCATTCAACCAGGATCCCCTAATACATGCAAGTAATCACCGTCACCTACTCGAATAATGGTGAAATCGGTTGTCTCTTGAATCTCTGTATTAGATTCCACATGTGTGCCAGAACACTTGGACGATATCCAGGTTCGAAAGGAATGTGATTTTGGAAATGAAAACATTTGTCTCCACTCAGACCTCCCATTCTGGGGTCTGCCAGGATGGAAGGAATGCATTCAATCAAAAATCAGTCGCATTTCCCAGAATAAGATGAAGTTGTACGGTAAATTTATTCTTTCGGAATACTATATCCGTATTTCACATCTTCGTCTTGGACGCGGGTGAATTTCAGTACTTCATACATTCGGCAAGGGCTTGTTATTGTTTGCACTGTCGACCTAACGTCATGTGGGAACACTCCAACTATCTATAACTACTTTAAATTTTGCTCAAAAAGTTTATTGATTTCAGTGATTTCAACGTGCAGAAAAGTCCAAGTCGTGGGGTCATTGAGAGGAGTTGACAGGATAGCAATTTAAGCAGTACCCACAGGAGAATATGGCTGCGAGTTTGTATGTTATAATTAAGTCGTATCTAATGTAGATCAATGGCGAATTGGTCAACATCGTTGTTTCAAAAAAAGCGTGATCCGAGTTCTACTCCCGGCCACGTCAAGGATACGCAACACTGACGAGCCTAAACAACAGTGAAACTCGAGTATAGCGCTTCATTTCAGAAGAGGCTGACTCGAAAGTCTGTGGGAATGAGAAAGTTGTGATCAATAATGAGTGTCATTCAACTTGCAGCTCCTAAGCATGCAATTTTCGAAATTGTATATCAAAGCGATCGCGGCCACACGACGGCATGAGTACATGGTTATCACGAAGTACTTTCAAGTCCATAAGGAACGGTTTAAGTTTGAGGGTTGCCCGAGTGTAAAAATCAGAGTTACGCAAAACCTGGCAAACATATTAGGCACAACTAGAGTATACGGGCAGGGATATTATCTGTGAAAATGCAGTCGATTTAAGGTCTAGATTAACTCCATCTGTGTTAGGTAACAAAGGTGGGTTCTGAAGTAGCAGACGGTCAAGGAAAACGCTGAAGCGTTGAAAAAATGATCACCACAGTAACTGTAACGAATACGGCTGTTGGCAGGCCAAACTTCATAGTACGCACATATGACCGTGCGGGACTACCGAAAAGTAAATCAATGAAAACAAACTCACGTGGAACCAACTCAGCCAGTTTGTAAAAGCGTTCACGCCAAAATGCCATATGCAAAGGGCGAAATTTGTATCTCATGCCACTGTTCAAGTAAATGAACAGATAACCCTCTTCAGACGGTTTGTAGGGTCTCCATATGACATCGTTTACAGCCTTTGGTGTCGGGTTGCTGAAAAAAATGTGAACGCATTTGATCAGTAATTAATGAACTCTGCGCGGCGACAGTGAATTTAAAAGAAAAAGCGTTTGAAAACTCATTTAATGGTTCTAGAAAAAAAAGTTCACAATCAACCTAAACAACCTCTCGTAACATGCATAGGTACGGATTATGAAGAGTAGACCAGATTTTAAATGATCTTTTGCCGTTCGGTCTTTTAAACACAAGCGTAGAGAGCTGAAATCACCAGTTACGTTATCGGTTTTACTCGTGTGTGCCTTAACAGATTTAAAGAGACCTGACTTGGAGTAACACTTCGCTATCAAACAAATTAGTCCATGACCTAGACCAGCGATGTTGGATCGGTAAAACGTATAGGAGACTCCCAAAGTTGCGTCATGTGTCGACCAAACAAGCTATCACATTTAGGAAAAGTACTCTCTCTCTCTTTCTGTACAGACTGTTTTTTTTTGCATCGTGGCTGTGTGGCAGTTAAGCATCAGTATGAACCATCGATGTATCGTTGTCTATGACGATGACTCAGACATTAATTTCACTGGAATTAGTTGAACAAAAGGTATTCTCAGAATGGAAAACGAAACGCGAACTAAACGCCACAGATAAAACAGTCTCCAAACACCAACTGCGTGTTTTTAATCACGCGAAAACATATGCCATGGAACAATTTCAATCATTTCCCTATTCACATTAGCACATGAGCCGCTCTTCGATATTCCAAGCACCAACAGTCAATCGTCATCATTCAACACACCGCACATCGTTTGCATTGAGCAAAATGCTACATTCATTGTTCGCGTCTTGGAATTTTAAAGCTATCTAGATTTTGAGCCGAATTCCTTGCTTGAAGTTTTGCTCTCACGATTAACTATATCAGCTATAAACTGACTTCGTGCATTCAGCAGAGAAGAGCCTCGCGTGTAGTACCGACAGACCAAACAATATTTTAAATTCTTAGAACTTACCACTGGTTTGCTCCTAGTCCGGTAATCGGTGATAACACAAAAGCAATTGGGGAACAGAAAAAAAGTAAAAAAGTAATTACAACGAATTCTTAACAAATTTGTGTAATAACAGATCAAAGTACTGTTCTTTGGAAAAAAGTGGTTGTATTTCCCGTGCTCGACAGTACCGAGTTTTCGAAGGAGAACATGCACATTCCATGGTTCGTCCTGTGAGCTAAAGTCAACAGTGAACATGTCTTCCCGCCGTCTGAACTAAACATCAAACGTTACGCTGACCTGGACAACGTAATGAAACTTGGTGATGCCACATACAAAAGCGATTGAGACGCTGCGTTCCCAAATCGGTGGTCAATTTTACTTTATCAACACAGGGTACCAGTGCGTAAAACTGATCAAGTCCGGCGACGACGACAGCAACTGCATCACCTACGCCGACGTTTTCAACCGTGAGTGCCGGCGTTTCAAGCCTGGTTCGATTACTTAGGACCAACTCAAATGTCTAATGTCCGCCTGCGGCCAAATGTCACATTCCAAGGCACGACTATTAATGGTTCTCGCTACATCTTCAGCTGAATTCCCCATTTGCTCGGGATCGATTGGCTAGCACACGTTTGTCCGGTCGATTTTTCAACCCGAGCAATCTGCAATCAGGTGTAGTTTCCTATCTTGCCATACGATACGACGACTGAAAATCTCAAACGGTTCGCACCGATGATCTATTATGTTCTGAAGTTCTGCTCCCGGATCCACGCAATCTTGCACTTATCTCCAGGAGGTCAACACAACTTCTCTCCAAAAAGGGCTGATATCGCAGGTAGCTTTGGGACTGGTGGACGCGGAAGTCCAAACTTCGTGAAGAACAGGGTGTCCTCATCCCTGTGCTGTATTCTGCCTGGGGCGCTCCAGTTGTTGTAGCCAAGAGGGCTAATGTCTCGATTCGTGTTTGTGTCGAATTATCAACCTGGTTCAATGCTGCCTCGGAACCGGTCTGCTATTCACTTCCGTTACTAAACAACCTGTACACAACCCTCAATGGCGGAGCCTGCTTGGCTAAACTGGATCTTTATGACGCTTACCTAGAAATCGAGGTCGCACTCAAGCCTCGTGCACTGGTCATTATCAACCCTCATCGCAGGTTATTCCAATACACCAGACTGCCGTTTGATATCAAGGCAAATCCTGCAACTTCCTAGTGAGTGATGGATACGCAACTCACTAACCAGCCCGGGGAAACCGATGTTCTGGTTGTCGGACGCACCTCATACAAACTGAAAAGTCGAATTTGTGCTGTCTTTCAGCGCATCCAAGAATATGGCCTACGCTTGGGGTCAGAGAAATACCAATTTTTTCTTCGACGCACCAGATACCTTGGCTTCATTTTTGACGCAGCCGGCCGTCATCCCGATCCGGAGAACATCCCAGCTATCCAAAAGATGCCACCATCCATGGATGTTCATTCGCACCGCTCCTGTCTTGGCTTAACCATTTACTATGGAGCGTTGCACAACGTCCTCTCCCTCACCAGATCGTCTGCTAGAGAAGGATATGTCTTGGTATTGGTCTACCAACTGTAAGACCGCATTCGTACTGCTTAAATCGATGTTCAACTCCAACCTGTGCTTGATCTCTTATAATCCCAACCTCTAATGAAGATGTTGGTACCGTCGTCCTCCACACTTTTTTGACGGATATGAAAAAGTCATCAAACATGCCCCTATAACACTCACAGTTACTTAGAAGAACAAGGGCCAGGTCTAAAAAGGTCCTGACATTAGTGTTCGCAGTAAACCGGTTCCACAAGTCGATCTATAGTTAATGTCTCACTCTGCTTACGGATCACAGGCCGTTGTTGTCCATTTTGGACTCAAAGATGAGTATACCGGTGCATTCTGCCTACCGACTACAACGCTGGGCTACCACCTTACTCGGCTGTAACTTCAGAATCCAGCATTAAAAGATAGAGGATGATGAGTAGGTCGACGCTTCCTCTCTCGCTGCATCAGTAAACATCGACCAGCCAAAAAAGATACCGTGGTTACCGCGGTGTCTGATGAGTCAGATATCATCCGGCAGTTATCAGATGCAGTCTGCACCCTCCCGGTCACCGCGGCTGACATCATAAAGGTCATAAGAGAAGATTCAGTCCTATGCGGGTTGTCCAATACGCCCAAGACCGCTGGCGTGTTACGACTCTGACAAGAGATCTGCAAAAGCTGCAACAGTGTTATGTCTCCTTCCTTAGTTAGAGACTGCCTGATGTTCGTTCATGCCAGCCTTCGTCCATTCGTCCTTCATCCGTTTCACGAGGGTCACCAAGGTACCGGTCGAATGAAAGCGACCGGCCGCGGCTGTTTTCTAGCTTGGCATGGGCCATCAAACTGTAAATATGATCAAACATTCTTCTAAATTCAAACGGGCTACCTGAAATCCAATCCACCAGACGTTCATTCCGTGGCCTTAACCGAAAAACCCGTGGTCGAGGGTGTGTCAATTTTGCCGGCCCAATACACGGGATAACTCACCTCGTGTTGGTTGACGCAAATGGTCTGAGTTCGTACCAGTGATTTCACCGATAGCAATGACTACCATCAACGTCCTCTAAAGTCTGTTCAACCGACATAGCCTCCCCGAAACCACTGAGGTGAAAAACGGCACTCCGTTCGTTTCCGGTTAGTTCACGGAATTATGCCGGCACAACGCCACTTCACAAGATCGGTCACTACCGTACCATCCGTAGTCCAACGGGCAGGCAGAACGCTTCGTAGACACATTCAAACATGCGTCGGAAGGAGTCTTACAGCAGTTGCTGACGGTCTACCGGATGACTCCTGAACGCTAACTAATTTCCTGTTTCTCGTGTGCTGGACTAACAAATCGAGCAAACCAGAACGACATTGAGTTCAGCAGCATTAAGCAATTTTAATCTATCAAAAAACTATACCCATTATTATTTTTTTAAAAGTGTTTACGATTGCTATTGGACAAGAAGCGTTTTGTATTCTGACTGGCGCGCCGATCTTTACGTTCTACGAATTTCCTTTAAACAACTTGGTTGTTTAAATCTGATACACATTCAGACAACTTGGTTTAATTACCACGTTTTACAAACAAATTCAACGTGGCAGCTGATTGCCGCATCTAGTTGGTTGGCACCGAGTGGTCACAATTCCGCTTACAGAAGCTTGTGTGTGAGGTCTGATTGGTTGCTCTTTCTCCAATCGGGAAATTGCTTCAGCCCAATCTCATTAAACCAGCAAAGCCCTTATGGGTCGTAAACTGCGAACCACACTGACTACGAAGCCACTAGATCGGAAGCAGTTTTATCCAGATGGAAACGCTCCGCTGTCAGTTGAATAACCAGTCTACGAATGGAATTATCGGTCCGGTTACAATCAATGAGCAAAACGTATGGTATGGGACAAGGATTTCTATGAAGTTTCCGTAGCAGTGTATGCTTAGGTCCGCCAGTGATATCAGGTCTGGCTACGACATTTTAGTTACCACTGGACATGTTCGAGCTGCCCGAGGAAACCATCCCACTCGAAGCACCAATTTGGTCTCTGTCGATCGCCGAGACAATCTGACTTTTTAAGGCGTTGGACCGACAGACAATGCCGACCAACGACTACTGTTCAAGCTGACCCAAAGGAGATTAACTACTAACAATCTTCATAAGGGATGTTTCGGGGAAGTTTCCACCTCCCTGAAAAGAAACATTTTATTTGCTTTATAAATGGCCTGAAACATTAGTATTTTGATTGAATTTTGAATTTCACGCCGATATCTGACTCTCCGGTACTCCCGGGCGCTCCCGAACTTCTTTTCCAATTTTTGGGATCCCGCCTACCCTCTTGCTTTCTGACTGGTGTTTCAGTTTTGCTGAAAACTCCATAAATGTGATCGAGTATGTGACGATCCTTGTTTTTGGTTCGAGCGATATGATAAAGCTCCGTCGAAGATGTCCCCTTCCTGTCTTTATGGATTAGCCTTGGGTGACTGGTCTGGTTGGAAAGTTCCGGGTTAATCGATAGTATAGTCTTGAACAGAACAGAGTAACCTGACAAACTGCCTCACATTCTCTTAGACTGAGCCAAATTTAGCAAACCAGCCGCCGAAAAGGACAAAACGTCCCTGATTTGGGGCCAAGTAATCGACAGTCTGAAACGACTTACGCGGCAAGAAGCAATTACAACCGCTGGCCGGCTCAACCCTCGCTTATACGGTCTACCAAAGAACCATAAGCTGAACCAATCGCTGAGACCTATCTTGGATATGTGCATCTACCTTAACATGCGACTGCAAAGTAGTTAGCACAGCAGTTTGAACTAGTTCATCAGAAGTTACGTCCATGTAGTCTGTGACACTTTTGATCCTGTTGCCAAGATTGAAGACATTGGTACTTATAATAAGTACAGATGTTTCTTAGACGTATCTTCACTGTCCAGAAATGTCCCCATGTTAGAGACTATTAATTTCCTCTGTGAATACGTCAAACAATGAAATTTCCAATTAAGCTCACAAACACCAATGCTTAAAGAGCTTCTGTTGCAATGTACATTCAATATGCAACTCAAATTCAGCGACGAGTTATACCGTCAAATTGACGGAATTGCGACGGGGTTCCCAGTAGGCTAATTACTAGCAGATATTCTCATGAGCAAACCGGAGAATCAACAGCTGAACCGTATCACTGGAAAAAATGTTTCTATGGGCGATACGTAGGTGACATTTTCGCTCTACTAAATTCGCACCAGGATCTAAACGATGTCGCACAATCATTCAATCAAGCACATCGTTCTATCACAATCAATTATGAAACAGTCGAATAACACGTTCTATTTTCTAGATGTAAATCCGAAGAGACAACCAACTGGAACTCTGCAGCGCTTGAGTCACCGCAAAGCAACGTGGACTAGGCAGTATACACAATTTAATGGTTTTGTGCCGTTCAAGTAGAAGGACAACCTTGTCCGATGTCGTATGAGCAGTGCCAGGAAAATCTATCCTACAAAGAGAGTACAATAAGAATTGAAAATAATCCTTAATATATTAAGAGAAATCGGCTATCCCGACCACTGTATAACCTGGAATATGATCGCTAATAAGTGATCCGGCCGTCCTGATGGAAAAGAAAGTCATCTTCATCCGCCAATCGTTCTGCAGTGATATCGTGACAGAAAGACTGAACCGTCAACTGTATTAGACCCTGAGAATACCTTCCCGGCAGCAAACTTATGGAGGTGGTTCACTACTTCCGCTTTGGTTACTTTGAGTCTGAAGAACAAAGCGCCTACCGTCGAACAATCCACGCTTGTGTATTTCTTCTCCTGTTGTTGTGTAGCGGGACATGTAAGTCGGACGGCTAGGTGTTTGTCCAAACGAATCAAAGAAAATCATCCTGCCTGGCTCGGCACCGGTTTTACCAAAACCATTAACAGCTCAGTAGCTGCACATCGTACCGATACGGACCATCGCGTTGACCGAAAGCAGGCTTTTCGCATAGTTTGCACATTTCCGGCCAACCACGCCGAACTGGTCAAACAATGAATGCTAGTCACCGTGGAATCGACTGCTATTCGAATACGCAACCCAGTTATTCGTTCTCAAAAGAAGTCTGTACATACCACGCAGTTGCCGTGGCCAAAAGTCACACCACTGACGTGAACCTCGACTCCTGTGCCCTAACTGTGATCAGATCTCCAAACCACTCATCACGAACACCAGTGACTCGTCGTATGAGTGGCTGAATCCTATTGTTTGGAATGTTGCGCCTTGTTATATGGAACAATAGAAGTTTTCTCAATACTGATTTGATTTTGTTGAAAACCCATAACTGTATTGATCTGATGCTGAAACCAACGGTTCGTCACCGTTGTCTTCTACAACTCAATGGGTATTCTTGCGAGATTATAAGATTAGACGTTTTTACACTATCTTGAACATATTTAAAACGGAAAAGACCTATTCTGCTTAAAACGGCAAAAAAAAACATGGAAGAGACTTTTGCCGTAGGTAGTTGTATAATTAAAGCAAAACTGAAAGAACAGTCATTGTAAAACGCAAATGAGCAGTGCGAGATAATCATAATCATTCTGAGGAGCGGCATGCTTCATAGAAATTTGCAAGGGGCAATCAAAGCTAGACCGTTTGTTTCTGTTCAAAGTTACACAGATGTTATTTGCACACCACCAAGGAGGACCGCAGTATCACAGTGACAACATTCCGCCATTCCCGCAGGATCTCGCTTTTCAGCTCTTCCTTAGGATGGAAATTTAGTTCATACTGGTATAATTTTCATGAAATGATATGCCAAAAGTGCATCATGGAGTCACGTAGTCGGGCTTTGAACTAGCCGGTTGATACATTTACCACCTTTACATAAAAACTACGAACAACGAAGATGGGATACGTGTAAACAGATATCATCTTGTTGAAAGATGAAGTTTTCAATGTGCATCAGAGTGGTAACAAGCAAACGGTCTACCATAAGCATGTTGCTTTAAAAGGCTGACGTGTGCAATTCACTCTGTCTTATTCCGTAAACAATGAACCAACTGACGTACGTATTGTATCCAGTAGTATGTACAAAAACAAACATCGCCGATACAGTTCTGGGCATGAAATATTTCTGCCGCTTTCATAGGTCGTGCAGTGTATAAACCGGTCATGGGGAACCTAAACCAGAACACATTTTCATCTTTGAAGACAACAACGTTTAAACCAGTATTCCGAGTAACGTTGTGTTCTGTTCACTTCAACCGACGTTGTATATATGCTTCACAGTGCAAGAGTGTGGTAGCAGTCACCGATAGGTTAGGTATGGCACCAAAGTAGGCGGTTACTGTACGTGTACGGACATGTGTGATTTTATAGTTCCTTTCGGCTGAAAGACATATGATAACGTATTCTAAACAGAATGAAAGGAAACCCCTTTACACCCTACTTAGATAAAGTTTTTCGTCATTATGATTGTGTGGTAACCTAAAATGGTGAGTGGTAAAAGACTTTTTTCAATCTATTCAGACATTTGACACGCTCTCTACCCCTCATTTACACAGCGTTAATAACCCATATCGTCTCCTTTCCATGAATAGTCACAACAGTGAAATGCCCGTAACTACCCTTGTGTATAGATCCGATCCAAAGTAGAAAACATTTATTCATAATCAAGTACCTTTGATGAACAACTTGAATACACGTGCTACGAAGTGACCCTATAAGCAGTTCGAACTCGCATTTGAATTTTAAGATTATTACTTGTTCAGTCTTGTTTTAACTATGAAAAAACATCAATACTGAACGCTATGTTTCGTGCTTTTAAATATGTAAAGGATGTTAGAAATTGTTCAAGATAATGTGAAAACGTGTAACCTCATAATAAGCTCGCACACTGTATCTACGACTCCTGATCAGCAGTGCTACAGTATTCCATCGAATCATAGGTTGTACTTTGCTTGATCTCATAGTTAATCGATCCAGCTGTCGATGAGCAAGGTGAAAGGAGTGTCCCAATCTCAGTGAACAAAACGACATCTTTGAGCAGCACGGTAGTGCAGTTCACGACGCTATAGTAAACAGTCAAGCGACTGGCCACTAAATGTACAACGTGTTGATCCGACTAAAAAGGTTACTTGACTGTTCTAAGTTTGCAAACACTTGCCCGTATTTGATAAAATTGGTCCACAAATTCATCACAAACGAACTGATTTTGTGGTCGTATGGATGAACGAACGTGCGATGTGCATGAGCAGGTGTGAGCTGTCCATCGAACACTCGCGTCCAAAACGATTCGCTCATGAACGGACAGCCAAGAAGAAACACCTGTTCGGATCCGTGATACACGCCTGGAAAAAATAATCAAAACCAGAAACGTCGGATACCAATTAAACGCGACGATCAACGATAATTTTTAAACGTAAAAACAAGTGATTTAGTACAACATTATCATCACATTCAGCCATACCTGGGACTACGAGGGCTCGGACTGCTTGGATCATGTTAATGATGCACGTAGTTACGAAATCATAACTACGTACGAAGGTATAACGAAGAACAGAAGGAACACAAACAAACAAACGAAACTGAGCTTAACGAAAAAGAAGTCAACAGGATTCGGTTTTGCCGCTGTCTACAACACTACCATGTGTTTCTAACCAGCTGCGTAGATGATCGTGAACACCTTAACTGATGGAGGGCATCTATTAATATTGCTTGGCGGACCGATAAAGACTTTCATAACCCACCATCAAGTCATCGCCTGATCACCTTGCGGCCTTTTCTGACAAAAAACTGCCACACTGAACAAGTCTGATGTAATCGCCGCACAAAAGGTCCAGGTGTCTGATGTACAGAGGAAAACTGAGTGCCCACACACGTATTGTAAACGCTACTTTTAATCGACAAAACGGACGTCTTTGCGATGCCGCAAGTCTTGAAGGTTGGCGAATGCACTACCGGTTTTCGTTATCCCCGTGTACACCTCGTGAGCAGGTGAACTGGCCGATAATCTCCAACGGCCTGCCTGCAATAATACAGACAGAATAAGTGGCAACCAAATCTCGTGACAACACTTTATACTTTGAGGGTGTAAAGTGCAAATCACACGAATGAGCCATACCATTTATCCGATATAGCATGGTCTACATGTTCTAGACGAGAGAACAAATTAGAGCAGTTTCGTCGACAAACACAAAATCAGTCAGCTTACCATCTGATAGAAGTTCCACTCCGAGTGCTCTTTTCGGAATGTCGTTTATCACACAGATGAAGAGGAGATCGGACATCCCTATTGAGCGCCACTTGAAGTGGAGAACGCTCGAGACAGTTGGCTACAAATGCGCATTCTGCAATCGGAGCAGGCAAAAGACTGAAAGAAAACCGACAAATTTCACTGAGACTCATCTGTGATGAAGACAACCTCAGAGAGCAAGTTGAGAAACGGGGTCAAAGGGAGCGATCGTTGGTCGAGAAAAGAAGTGCCGATGCCCCAGTGCTTGTCTCAAGGCGAAAAGATGATCGATACATCCACGACCAGGCAGGAAACTTATCCGCTTTTTCTTATCTAATTCTCTTTGTTTCAGAAGCCACCGCATGATGAGACCTGTCAGCAACTAAGATGCGACAGAGTTGAGGATGGTACCTACACGCTTGTCATATGATGTTCTGACACCTATTTTGAGAATGGTAATGACTGTTGATGAGCACCAATCATGAAGCGCATTTTCAGTCTTCCACACGGAACGAGGAGGTGTGACCAGTTCAAACAACAATCTTTTATCGCCATCCCTAAAAAGGGCTGGAAAAAGAAGGTCCGGACCCGTGGTTGCATCAGGTTCCAGTATTTTAGGCTCAAAAGTACTTCGACTTCCCCAATAGGCTCATCTGGAATGCCATAACTGACCAGAGAATGAGCTAGCTCAGATCATTTAAAGCGTCTATTGAAGTGATAAGTCCATTTGTCAAGTCGCCGGGACAAGCTAAAAATTCGTGAGCCATATTTTCCACACATAGTCTAATTAACACTATGTTGATGTTCAATGCAATCGCCAATCAGAGAAGACAGCACCCTTGTTATTCCTCGAGAAAATGTCTTATCCACTTCGTTGGCTTGCTCGGAGAAGCAAGCCTCACGTAAACGCTTCGTAAGTGTGCATCGAAGTTCACGGCGGTCATTGTCGTATTCGTAGTCAAGGGGGCTCAGTCAGCGTTTGTTGATATGTTCCGTTGAATCAGCAGAAATCCACTTTTGTCGTATCTGCAGTGTTACTTTGAAATGGACTTCTTCATAAGAGGTTCGTATAGATGTTTAGATTTCTGCCCAGTGTTTGTTACTGTTGTGACGCCTGCAGCTTAACTGTCAGTGCTGCTTTGCTAACGCTTTGTGTATCCGTGTCGGTCTATTTCCAATCGAGTACGATGTGCTTGTGATAAAACGACAAAACTAGGCGGATACGAACAACGGCATGATCTGAGTCAAGATGGCTACTCAAAAATGAATGACAACCGTAAATGGAGTGAGGTCACCGATAGCTGACGACGACATGATCAATCAGTGTCCATGGTTGGGTTGCACAGGGTGATTTCCGCTTGAGGTATTATCAACGTTCGTGCTGAAATGTGCTTAATTGTAACAGCTGATCGCCACTATCAGTGTGCCGCATGCGGACGCCGAACATAACACCCAGCTGCTTCTCAACCGGAGTAGGGCGACCGGGTTGTGTGTTCATATCACCAACAAACACAACGACGTTCGAGTGCTTAGTTTTTTTCGAAAGATCAAAGGGAACATCTTAGAAGGCGTTCCTGACAGCATATGAACTACTATCTGGTGGACAGTATGCAAATCTGACAAATAAACAACGTCTTTCTAGTCTGTGTCAACAGACTTTGACTGAAAAGCTAAGTTCAACAGAATGCGGGCGAGCATTAACTGTGATCCAGTCCAGCAAGCTCTTCAGTATCGTAGAGCTCAGTGGGATCATCGATCCAGCTTGACTACGAGATTCGGCTTCATTGCCACCAGAAATTCTGAGAAAGAATCGGTGATCCACAGCATTATCTAAGGACGAATTCAAGTGAAGGAAAGCGTTGTGATCACAACGGCGTGTTTTAAAGACACATCAAGTTTTAAAATCAAGACGGTGCTCGCCAGAGCAGCTTGCTGATCTCTTTGCTGAATAGTGCAGACATTAAAAGCGCAAACCTTTACACGTTGTCTTGGATTGAAGACAGCGTGGCTACCGACAGAGCAGGAAGGTCTGTCTGGTGCAAAACAAACAAAGAGGCAAACGCTGGCGACTGACACAGACAAAAGAGACGCTGAACCTCTACTGAACCGACTCTAGTATGCACAGAAAAACTACCATGTATCTGACTTTACAGTAACGGTTCTGAATGGTATTTCATGCACGCAGCTTCCGTGAGTTACAGCTTCACGAGTGACCTGTCTATGGAAACTTACCAGCAAACGCGTCTGGATCCTTCGGACTGACGTAGGCGAATTCGTACAGGTAAACAGAAGGCGAATATGCGGCGTGAAATCGGACAATGGATTCTAGAGGGGCATTGACATCATGATCTGAGAGCATCTGAAGAGAGAGAAAAGTTAAAACACACAAAAGTAGGGCAGAAAATCGCGAAGGCGAGGGGAGGAAGTTAGAAAAGCATGGAATATTTAAGAGATACTAAATACCTCAACAGAGACTAGTAACATCGTGCCCGCACTATATGGGAGGCCTTGAAAATTGTCCACTATCAGGGATAAACTATGACATAGGTTCAACTACACACTACTTTACACGGCCGATCGCCTAACGCTAGATATCTTGAATAACAATTTCACCCGCAAAGGCTATTTGTCTACAATCCTGTCTTTTGGGCACAAATAATGGTCGTTAATTTCAGCGCATTAAATTACTTTCGAACTGTATCATGTTAGTCACCAACATTGATGAATAACATACTACGGAATAGAATGAACAAACAGATTGACTGTAGACAAGATGAAAATCGCTGTTTAAACACATATGGAAAGAAATCTTATGAACTAAGGATGGTGAGGTTCTTTTGCTAATCACTAAATTATAGACGAATGTCGAATGTATTCTCCAGGGTCTTTTGGAAAGTATAAAGAAAGACAACGTTGTTTCCATCTTGGCTTTTTATTTGAAGCACATCAGTACGGTCCGACAGAGGAGCACTGTATTCAACTGGTCAATTTTCTCAAACTGCACTCACAATCATCAGTTGGGGATATGAAGCGTGAAGCGTCAAAAGGTGTGCGGTATACAATTTTTGTTCCCTGAGTGCCACTACTGACGTTGACGTTCAGTCTTAAAGTACAGAGCAAGATAATCCAGATAAACCGGAACGAAGCAGAAGGCATCCGAATAAATATTTGCTGGCTGCAGCTAAGCGCATGTCTTAGGAAATTGATTCTACAAGCTAACACAGACGGTATATGTGGAAGATTTCAACACTGTTATGTTAAACGCGTCAGCCACTAATTAAGCCCTGATGTACAGAGATAAACCAATGTGCCTCCGTCAAGGATTTTCAGTCTCGTTACTTTGTAACGCTGACAAGCGTTTCATACTATGCGTCCTTTGACATTTTTAGGTGCTCAGGATAAGCCACAAAACGGACAACATAAGGTTAAATGGACTCTACGTCTCCAGTGTTTGAATTCATTTACTACTGCTTATATGATAGACCCCAACGAAAGCGCTCGTCGCGCTCAACAACAGCTCTACATAAACAGTTGTCTTGATTGTCACCAGCATTATCGACCTGAATCACAAAGCAACATGCAAAGCCGAACAGTCTAGTGAGCAAGCGCATGGCTTTGGCTCATTTAGATAAGTGAACCGGCTAGACTATCTCCACCTGTATTACTGGTAAGTAATGTGGCCGGCTTGATAATTTTCGCAGCTGAGTACCTTCCAAATCATCAAGTCTGTCACATTACTTATCAGTAATAAATTGATGGATCCCAGCATGAACTGATCGAGAAATGCTATTTGAGCAGTCGATCTCCTGGATCACTTGGTGAATTCTATATGACATAGAAGGTTGTGTAAATAAGTGAGTCTAAATATGATATTTCTGATCTTCGTAGCTCAACTGATAGAGCACTTGCTGCGTCTGGGCATGTTGTTCCTGTCGCTGGCTCACATCCAACCGAATTTCAAATTCTCCACAATTGAGTCACTTCCAAATTATCTCTATCTGGCGAGTACAAACAGGGCGACCTCGACCGTGGGAGTCGGTGTGAGGGTGAGCTTTAGAAAAAACCCCTTACGGCCATTGCCGATGCAAACTAGTCCGGAGTCAATTGTATCCATCTGCACTAACAGGGTGAAAAACAAGTCCTAATGAGATCACATGAACAAAATCCCGTCCATTTTTTCCATCGACTTATGCAGTTTGTGGTGATAGTGGCGTTGGAATGGTGTTGTGATTTATGCACGTTACTAGGTAGAACTTACTTTAGGATTACACAAACGGATTAAAGAGATGCATTGTGAGATATAACGTGATTTCTTATCCAAGTGAGCACAATGAAGTAACAGCTGGCCGACACAACAATTACGCAACACAGTAATATTACATTTGATCTTTGCTTAACATTTTCATTTTGACTTATTCAAAAATAGACCTCTTGTTTGGTTCGTAAACATAAGTGAGCTAGGTCGACCAAAAACCGTCACAAAATATACCGGATAAAGCGAACCTCCGCCAAACACACACCTGCCCACGAGGCCGACTAACGCAAGTAATCCCCAAATCCGACTGACCGGCAGAAACCTGAAAAGTTTGTTGGCTGACTTGTGTGCATACACACAGTTTGACCGTATGCATAATCAATCATCACCAGCTTGGTTACGTCAACCAAAATTGAGTTGTACGCTTGATCCGAGGCAGCCTTGCAGGTGTTATGGCACCAGGAAAGATCAAATCCAATTTTTCATCCAACAATAAAATGTGTTACACTACCTAAGCGGAATATGAAATAAAACAAGGACTCAAGATGTCCCAGCATTTTGTAGTTTCGCAGCGTCTAGAACCAAAAACTATATGAAATTTTGACAGTTTTCACTACCTGTGTTTCGTTGGTCAAACTGATTTTACACCAATAACTTACACGTAAAAAGAAACGCGGATAATCTTTCATATTGCACAGATTGGTATATGAAGCAACTGTGCATTTTTCAAACTGTTCATCTTCAACTGTGTTTCAGAGGACAATCTGGAAGACTACTCACAACTTCCAACCAGTGAATGGATAACAGCTGCATGAAAAACGTACCAGCACGACACGAACCGAATTACATTCGCACGCGAAAAATGTCTGTACACAACACCGCTTAGCACAACTTGGGAGAAGACGATTGCCTTGAGGGGTATCTAAAATTGTCGCGTAACGAGTGTTATAATTATTAACAAAAAGCACAAAAGAATTAACTATTTATGCACTTATCCTCAAAGGAGACATGAAGATTAAACACCCCATTCGAATATCATGCATGACATCGAAGAAATCATTTAACACAGCTAAACTCAGCATTAACCTTTGAGGTCCATACATGATAAACTCAATTCTAATGGATTCGTTGTCCAGTTCTCCCGCTTTCCTGTGACTATGTGGGAAAAATTGCTCAAATGAAGCCAGTTATCACGATAGTGTATAAAGAAACTTGCCTAAGGGATCGCTCAGATAAAGTTAGGGGAAATGAACTCAGCAGCATCAACACCTCTGATATAGCATGTTAGGAGACGCATCGCCTAACGAAGCAGCAAAAGCAAATCACGTCATATTGATTGGTCGACCCGGCCTCGAGTGAATTGATATGTTTTAACTCACTCAGCTCATCAATCTCATTCAGTTAATCAGACTGCAGCTGCGCGATCGAACGCCTGTACGTTATCTGAACTGTTTTCTCGCGTTCACTTTCTGATGCCCCCTGTAACGTGATTTGTTCTAACGCTTTGAATGCCAGATATGATCGTCTCGATTGATTTGCTATGCATCTTGTCGGCCATATATAGTACTCATTTCGCCCTATACATTTAAGGCCTCTGTAGCCTAATTATGATTCATCTCGTCCTCTCAATAAACGCTGTCGCCGCACCTATTCTCTTTCTCGGTTCTGGGTCAAGCGATTGAGCGCGTACCAAAAGGGACGATCCAAGAACCGGCGACGTCGGGTACTACACACGTAACCTGTGTGGAAAATGACAATCTCAGTGGAGGAAATGAAACTGATCCTGCAGCAGCAACAGACGCAATTCGATGCGGCTCAACTGAAATTAATCGAAACACTAACGCGCAACTTATCCTTGACGTCAGCAAATTTAAACGTCAAACCGGGTTCAACGGTGGACGCAATCACGAACAGCATCAATGATGCCGATGCCGGAGTGACATTCGAATCCT
>JTDE01001979.1:56501-104571 GCA_014338405.1 Paragonimus skrjabini miyazakii
ATAGATGATGCAGGAAAGGTGCGATTGCTTCTTCGCAAACTGAGTACGACAGAATATTCGAGGTTTACTGATTTCATTCTACCAAAGAAAACTCCTGATCTCACTTGTGAAGCAACATTGAAGTTACTGACGAATATTTTTCGGGAGCAGTCATCCTTGTTCAACGTCCGGTATCAATGCCTCAAGCCGATGAAAAATTAACACGGAGATTTTGTCACTTACGCGATTAAAATCAGCAGAGAATGTGAAAAATTCAAGTTGAGGACGATGACAGAGGATCAGTTCAAGTGTTTAATATTCGTCTGCGGTCTACAATTCACCCAAGATGCTGACATTCGTACCAGAATTTTGAACAAGATTGAACAGGACACTGACATGACTTTGGCATCTGTGACAGCGGAGTGCCAACAGTTGATCACTTTGAAACATGACACGGCCATGATTGGACAATCAGAGTTACCTGCAGTTCATGTCAATTCTCAGCGGTCACGTAACCAAAAAACCGAGAAGCACGGTACAAAGACCTTATCCTAGCCTAAAACTGCATGCTGGCAATGCAGTGATTGGCATTATGTGCGATTCTGCCCAACCAAGCACCACAGATGTCAAAAATGCAATCGATTCGGGCATAAGAAGACTTGCTGCCGCTCAACTCTGTCACCCAGAAGTCCGCCATCGTTTTCAAGGAAACACCGGAAGAAACCGAAGAAACTGTGTGCAAGGTTGAATTCCGTTTTGGGCACCATTAACCCCAGCTTCGCTGCACGACGAAAGTACGTTTCAGTGAAAATTAACGGCTGTCCTACACGCCCACAGCTAGACACCGGTTCTGATATTAAGCTTATTTCGCGACAGACTTGGAAGAACATTGGCCGTACGCCGTACAAGAAAACAGAACATTCAGCCCAGAACCACATTTCCCACATGATCAGTCCACTTGACGTGAGAAAATCGGAGGGGACAACGACGAGCAAACACAACAAGTCTCCACACATCTTCGTTCCGAACAGACCACACTTGCGAAACATGTAGCAAAACAGAACGTACACAAACATTATACATCCATCCTTTCAGCGACAACCGAACATCTTTCCAACGCTACAAATGATACAGGCTTGCTAGGGCAACTCGTGTCAAAACACGGCTGATCGACTACAGACCACGAATGCAACAACCACCAGCGCAACAACCAAGGAAACGAACTCACATAGCTTCCTGTAACCCCGATGATTGTGACTACGTGGTCCAGTGGATAAGTGCTTGAACTACAATCTGCCTCTTACTCATCGGTCAACCGTTCGATTCCACGGTGTGCGCATTGAGCATGAGATAAATCCACGCCGAAACAGTTATCCAACACTCGGTTGGTGGCAAATCGGCCGGAAAGTTTAAATTCACTTATATGTATGGAACTCCCTCGCAAAAAAGACAGCTCCAAAGGACGCTACGAGCAATCGAATCGAAAGCAGCCTCTAGGTCTCAAAACACTACGACCGTCGGCTGCCTGTAAGAGTGCCGATGCTCCAAGATCCGTCGCAAGGTAAAAATGTGATCAACGCACCATTGACCAAACCGAAAGCCTACCTGTTCTCCACATGTGTGACGTTCTCTGGGCACAGTGGGTCAACGTAAAATAAGACTAGCGAGCAACTCGAAGACAACAGATACTACACTGATGCCTCTGCGGTTGTCACACAGACTTCGGACACTCTTTTTGAAAACGGAAAGTACTGTCGACCAGCACCAATGACGAAGTACCTCTACAGTTTCCCAAACCGTCTGTCTGAAGGAGTCTTGTTCGTCCTGATATAAATCTCTACCCCCATCACCATCTGTGAAAAAATACAGAAGGAGATCTGATCCGGGAGGAGCATTGCCACATTTCAATAACTTAAGCTACAGGAGGAGGACCGTCTGGAACGCAATAACTGAACAACCCGGTCCCGTCGTCTACATGATCTAGTTGACATCAGCAGAACTGCTACTCAAAATGTTCAGCCCACCTGTCAAGCCGGCGCGATCAGCTAGTTATAAGTGAACCATCTGTTTCACATAACGTCCCACTTACACCCACTCGACAGCCAGTACAACAACGGAACAGGGATCAAGATTTCTGCTATTCACAGATAGAAAGGCACGTTCTATCTCGTTCCAGTAAATGGTGCTCACGGTCTTCGCGTAATCTCATGATCAGCTTGCGTTGAAGTTCTCCACAGTCGTCAGCATATTCCGAGTCACGTGAAATCGGGTGATGTTTGTTCATGAGGTTCAGTGAGGTAACAGAAATTCAGTTCTGTTGCAACTACACGGCTTCCTCGGGACAAACCTTTTTACAACAAGTTTTCATATTTGCTGTAATTTGCTCCCAGTGTTCGTTCGGTTCTCTCACCTGATTCGAGCCGGGCAATCTTTTCACCAATGTTTCCTGATAGGCATCCTTAACACTCACTTTCTTCGAATGCCAGTTAAGAGTCTTGCATTCACTAGTGTATGACCTCTGGGTAAATGATAAAACAAAACCGCCAAGAACAACAGTATGGTCCGAATACAGGTGGTTGCGCCAACATGTACGACAATCTTCAACAGTATCTCCATGTTTAACTCACTGCTAAATGATCGAGTTGTGTCCAAGGTTGAGAAGAACACGGAGGTCTCCATGTAACACAACGCCTATTTCCGTGTTGAAATGCAATACTCGAAATATGGAGACCGGGAGATCCTTGCAGCCGCGACAATCTTTCACTATTGTCGCTGTGTTGGGTCCATGGCACCCAACAGACACTCTAGCCTCTGAAGGAGGACGACCAAGCTGAGTATTAAAATCGTCCGTTAGTATGATGCGGTCACAGTATTTAGTCTGCTGCAGGAGGTCAACGAGAGCGTGGGGGTATCCAACCAGCTGTGCATTAGAATGTATTTCTGATTTATGTCGACATACTTTAACCGATTTATTGAATCTAACAGCACACAAGTGAATGCTCACCGAAATCCAATCGAACTGATCTGAAACTCAGTGCAATTCCCACTCCAGCTTGACCACCACATTCAGCTTCAGCATCACCAGAGACCCTAACAGACAAGAGCTTGGACCGACAATTATCCAGGAGTGAGCTCAAGTGAATGATGGTGTTACAATCGTAGATTCGCATCTGTGACACACAAAACACATCAAGCTCCAGTCTTGAGAGAGTACTTGCCAGAGTAGATTGCCAACCGACTTGTCGGAGAGTGCAGACAATGAAGGCGCCTTGGCCTAGAAAACAATTGCCACCTGGAAGCACAGAAAAGGCACAGAACTTGGAGGACAAAACTGAAGAAGAAAGCAGTCCGAAGAACGAGAACCACGGATACTAACCAGTCGTTTATGCCACGGAAAAGATGCTTGATTTGAGGGACCCAACCCTGAGCCTCTGACTCAAAGGTCTGACCTGCGTGACAGCGGGATACAGGGTTTTCGTGGGGACACTATCCGGAATCAATGACTCAAGAGTCCGACTCATTTGGCGGTGAGGGGATTATCCAGCCCGAAGACGCAGTGAATAAGACAGTACTGTCCCATTCTCAGCACTGCTACAACCAATGGATGTATTCGAAGCTAAAACAAGTTTTCGAATGGTACCGCATGTCACTTGACTGTATTGGATAATACGTCAGCGGTCACGGTCAACCACTGTGCGATCGGAGTGCTTTTTGTTTGACGGGACCTTTTCTTACCCTCGTCTGTCTGATTCGGAAAACATCAGTACCACAACTATAAAAAATGTTCATGTAATCGTGTCTTACTACCTAGGCACTTTTACACAGTCAGTAGTGCTGTATGCAACCTCATGAGTGCATCTGCTTTTCGTCTGACTGCTCCCCTTTGACCTATCTGACAAGGTTGCATCTAGTAGGACTGGAGTCTTACTCAGCATAACCCTCCGGATCGATGCAGTGCACAAGCTTGACAACTACGTCAAAGTAACAGAATAGGTCACTCGTACATAACTACCAGAACTGTACACAAAAGAAGTTCCAGCAAACTCCTTGTCTCTTCTGGAGTGATTATAAACTAATGAACATAAACAACTCACATCACCACACATCTTAATGTCCTCAACTTTCATCCATCCTCATTCGTTTTAATTTAAACCTCAGACAACTTCCGTCCTCTGTTAGCCTGCTCCACGTACACTAACCACGTTTACTTTTTGTCAGACTGTTACTACTAGTCGTCGAAATAATGCAATGAACGCATACGAGACGTGTTCAGTAACAACGTCGCACACTTCCCCAGAACTTATCGAGTATGAAGCAGAAAACACGGAACACTTGATAGACCACAATGTAACCTATCACCATCCATAGTCTACAACCAGAACTGTGTGCACAAAAGAGAATCGTGCAGACTCCCCACCTCTCATAGTCCAATTTAAACAAACATTGCATCCAAACACCTTAACCTCCTCTCCCTTCCCCTTATCCCCATTCATCTGATTCTAATCCGAGTTAGTATTACGATTGCTGTAGGGGATAAGGTGAGGAATATTTCACAAAGGAATATCATCTCGCAACCTGCTAACCGAAATCAAGATCCCAACCGAAAACAATCTTTGTTCAATCAGTGCAGGTGACGTCAACCCTGAATTCGGGAAATGTAAAAAAGAAAAAAACCTTATCTCACATTACGCTTCAGTGAGCAACTATTTGAGGCAGACTGACGTTTGGTAACTTCTGTATAAAAATCCAAACGAACAGAAGCACAAACAAAACCCGGTCGAAGATCCCTCAAATGGACCGTAAACCATTGAGGTGTCGTATTCTACTGCCACCTGCACCCATGACTGGTACTGGTTGAACGTGTTTAACGGTTCAAGTTAGTAGAGAGTTTACTAAGTTTATTCGAACCCAATGTGGCACTTCGACCAGCACTCTTCCCCTCTCACAAGATGGCGACATACTTCTACCTGGCAGGTGTTCACGTAAGTGCGTGCGCCCTCAGTGTGGAATCTCTCGTGCTGTCCGGCAAACTGTTTGCGATGTGTGCTACCCCATCTTGTTTCGAAATTTCCGAAGTTGTCCCTGGGACATATCGTTTCGAAGATTCAGGCGGGGTCTAACCCCAATGATTACGCCAAATTAATGGATTTCAAGCGACGCACTGTATCAACTGTACATAGATGTGACGAGAAGTGCATTCACATGTTATTAATGGTCTTCAATTTGGCGAGATTTTGGTAACTGCGTCCAAT
This sequence comes from Paragonimus skrjabini miyazakii, assembly GCA_014338405.1. NCBI lineage: Eukaryota > Metazoa > Platyhelminthes > Trematoda > Plagiorchiida > Troglotrematidae > Paragonimus > Paragonimus skrjabini miyazakii. Next base: position 61,733 of record JTDE01001979.1, read on the forward strand.
CCGGTTAACAGTGACACAAGGGGAGCAGGTTAATGCGCACCTGAGCGTAAGTTTGTCCCTGTTGCGTTTCTTCAAATTGGGTTGCGCAGACATTCAATCAATAAGTCCGACTGATAGCGCAGCGTCCAAACAGTCTGCCGAATATCTGGGTGTGTGTGCACTAGTGCGCAGTTAGAAGCGGTCAAGCAATGTAATAATGTACAACGGCGTGATAATCACGTGGTGAATGAAGCCTAGACAAACAATGAATTGAATTCACGATAAAGAGCAATCGCCTAAAGCACAGGTGCTATCCAGCTATCAACCCTCCGCATAACAGAAAATAACAGTGCAGTAAATAGATCAAACATATTTGATTACAGCATTTGACTGCAGCCCTTTCAAGTGGCTTCTATCGAAGAGAATCACAATGTTAGAGGTTCGCTCATATTAAAACCAATAAATACCGCATACTGTCGGCAAAGACAATACCTGAACTCCGGTCATGAGTTCATGAGGTGATTTTGTTTATCAGTGTCAGTAACCTCACATCGGATGCAACTGAAAATTACCATGCCTGAATATTCGACCACTTTCTCTTGTGAGTAGGCTACAATCAAACATAAGTGATGTTCAAGTTAAAATCAACTAAATTCCAGATTGTTCATTGGAAAATAAAGGGTAAGCAATCACTCCAGTGAAACAACATATGTGGGTGAACTTAGAATGAAAAAAAGGGAGAACAGTCAAATTTTTGGTCATAGTGTTCCCAAGAAAATCGTCCAATTAGTTAATTTTATGAGGCCCAACATCAACAGAATATTCGCTGTTTTATCAGTCTAACCCGGTTCTTCGTGCACTCCACACTAACGCATAGCACTGATCCGAAGAATACTCCCGTTACTCAGTTACTGTCGTCTGGAGGATATACACGACAGGGCAGCATTACTAACTGAGTTGAGAGACCCAATAGCAATCCATGTTTCACTGTTGGATTCACATAATTCACAGCTGTGTTACACTTTTTACTGTAATGCTCGTACAACAAGTGAAGCTGAAACATTCAGTTCCACTGATCCCATTCATCAACAAAAAGTCAACTATGGTTTTTCTTTACCGTGCTGATGAACACATGGATTACCAAAACCATCAAATTTGGAATTGCTCATCGTCGAATGCTTTGATTTACTAAAGAACCAATAATGAAGTAATCTGAATAATTGGGAATCCTATATGCAAAGCCGTTGGGTAGCAGACACCCACTAAAAATGTGTTACGTCCAATGAAAAATATAACACATAAAATAACTATTCCATAAACGACGGAATCGTAGAAAGACAAACATACACAGTTGACTCACTGCGACCATACGTTCCCAACGGGCGCTATTATTAGCCAGGTTCGACCACCATGTGTACCGAGTATAGAGTTCCTCGGCAGTAACATTGAACCGATACGCATTCTCTCCGTTCAAAAAATTCCCGATCGTTCTTCTAGCCACCACATCGGTAAACTCTGAGACCGAAAGATTTCTACCCTCATATTCTATTGGCACGGAAAAAGTGAATTGAGGAAGAAAAATGTTTGACAATGAACCATTAGCATAGTTCAAAAGCTAAAAGTCTAGCGTTCATGGAATACACATGCTGAGGGTTACATCAAATGTTCAGATTGAAGATAACTTTTCAGAACGCACGAACAAACCATTATCATACGAAGCAATACATCAGTGATTCACATGAACTATCACCTAATAAACGTTCGTGAGAAGGATAAGCCCTAACTCGGAGGCAGAAGGGATATGGATCCAGCAACTGAAAACGGTAATATATAAACTTAACAACCAGGTACCTACACGTTGCAAACAAACATCAAAGCCCTGTGAGAAAGTAAGGCATCGTCTGCAAGATTTGCGGCCTTCAATGTCCCGCGTCATCAGTTGTACTGACTTCATAAACAACCTAGCCAAGCAGAGACAACGTCCATGTCACCGAGCCCGGTTAGTCCCAATATCGCCCGAAGCCTACAACCACTGACTCTATGAATCGCCAGCGCATCAACTCACAAGAAGAATCCAACCCAGAGTGGCTAACCGACTGGTAGCTACCCTCACCACCTCATGTCAAACTACCATTTGTCCAGTAAGCGTCTTATGCCAAATAGTTGCCAGTTCATTGGCAGTATCCTATTCCATCGGTCGAAATCAGAGATTGATGGGCAAATAGTTGGGGATGGCTCATTTCTTTTACTCTTGGTAGCCTAGCTTCCTGACCACAAAATGAAATGATCATTATACGTGCTCATATATGAGACTTTTAAGCTTCAATGCAATGCACCGTTGTCATTACGGCTCTGTCAGAGTGGCAAATATCACCCCAACCCCTTACATCATTCCCCATAAACTCGCCGCTGCTGATATAGCGTCTTACATGAACAAGTCGCACCACAATTTCACTGTCTAGCAACAAATCTACATAACCAGGGCAACCCTGAACAACTTTACGAAATTTGGGGTTATAAGTGGCAGCAACAGTTCAAAATATATAAGAATGCACAACCCATCAGGCAAAATGAAATTCGTGTTGATCACGATTTTCACTCGAACATACATTTGTCAGTTGCCGATTTATAATTGCCCAAAATGTTTGATGGGTTGCCCAGTGTTAGGGCGCCCACCTTGTTACCGTCCCAAGCCGCCTCCGTCGTGAGAAAGAAGAAAAAACGATTAACTCAGTCCTACTTAACGGAACTGTTCAAAGCGGTCGAGACTTTTATACCGCTAAGCTCGTCTACGACCCTAATTCTTTTTTTGCGGTAACTGTTCTCTTTGATGTTTTGGGAATGTTTGATCATGACGCGCCTTATAAATACCTTGTAATTGTCGTCTTTGTGGCACACGTTTTGGGGCGGAACAAAGCAGTTTCCTTCCTACGCGACTTTTGGGCTTGTCTTGGGAGCGAATACGGAGATAGTCGCAGTACTTTTCAGGACCGAGAATTTCGTGTTAATTATTACCGGGACAATAATCCGATTTTATCGAGGGCACCACTATACCGAGATCGAACCAGCGTATCGTATCATGATCAGCTTGCGTTGAAGTTCTCCACAGTCGTCAGCATATTCCGAGTCACGTGGAACCGGGTGACATCTGTTCACGAGGTTCAGTGACGTAACAGAAATCCAGTTCTGTTGCAACTACATGGCTCCCTCGGAACAAACCTCTTTACAACAAGTTTTCATATTTGTTGTAATTTGCTCCCAGTGTTCGTTCGGTTCTCTCACCTGATTCGAGCCGGGCAATCTTTTCACCAATGCTTCCTTTTGGGCGTTCTGTACACCAGTAAGAAATCTATTGATGTGATTAGATGCGAAAGTTCTGGAGAGGAATCTTCCCAAGGAGTAGTGCGGATCTCGAACAAGCTGTAGTATGATCGACTTGGTGTTCGTTGCTCGATAGATCAGGAAGAATGTAACCAACCACTGCATGCACTCTTTGTGGACTTCGCTATGGAGTTTGATTCTGCGAGCCGTGAGATATTGTGTATGGCGTTTGGTGAGGGTGGATAATCAGGTAAGTTCGCTAACCTACTTAGAATGTTGCACGTGGATATGAAGACGAAGGGACATTCGTGTGGATCCATCTCTGAGTTCGATATTGTCACTAGCGTGAAACAGGGCTGTGTCTTAGGCCCCAACCCTACTTAATATATTTTTGATTGCAATGCTAACGGGTTCCGTTTGGAACTTGGAGGACCGGGTTGAAGCTAAGCACCGCATGGATGACCGCTTGCTAAAAATTCGGCGTCACGGTGTTCCAATCCGGATACATGTTTGATGATGACTTCCTGGTCCTCATTTTCTTCAGCTTTGTTAGTGCATTGCATGCTGTTGACTTCGTTTTATGAAACTAAATTCATATCTTTGTTTTTCTCCCGGTTCAAAAACGCTGAAATGATTGGAGCTCATCAGTTTACACCTCCGACCACTCTTAATAGGAACGAAAATATACTGTTTTCTATCGAGGTACTCAGCATATGGTTAGAGAAAACTTTTCTGTGGAGCATGCTCAGAATACCCCGGAACTGCTCTACCAACCCATTGGTAAACGCAGGAATTTAGTAGAATTTTTACAAATTCACCGAATAATGTGGCAAACTGCTATACAAACCATCAGTCAATCTGAACCAGCTCCTAATCTGGAGGGATATAGACAAATTAATCGATTATGGATGTCAACTGCACATAGGAGTAGTCAGTTCAGATAGTGGGCAAGAAGTCCCGCAAGTTAGTTTGTGTGATAGGCGAAAAGTAACTCTGAGCCTGTTTAGACAACCACTTTGCTAACACGTTTATGATCACCATGAATTAAAAGATTAACGATTGATATCGCCCTGCCAACTGACCATCAGGACGGTGCCAATAGAAAGTGAGTTCGATTAGACTAAGCTTTGTGTTAACTTTGAAGTGGCGATAATACAAATCTGATAAACGATAGACAATGTAATCTCTCATAAGAACACATGTGAGTGACCACCATGTAAGCATATTCTATAGAATTATCCAAGACGGTTCAGAACTTATGTCACACTTATATGCTATAACTGTCATGTACGTCAAGCTACTACGATGACAATCCACAAATATTAATTTCCCATCAAAACCAAATGAGAATATCGGTATACAAACCAAACGGTAGATAGCCTTAAATGTCTAGAAAATTATTCGTGATGTGCAGAATGTTCCCAAATAGCATGTATGATCGTATTTTGGCCAAAGCAAAGGATTCTTTGGTGAGAAACAACTGTCTATGAATAACTGCATCTCAAAAAGAGTATTCGACGGACCAGCCAGTGCAAAACATTACCATATGGTTCCAGTAAAAAAACTAGGCAAGCCAACGAACACCGTAAGTTGACTGGAGAATGAATCTACCCAATCTGACATTTAATCTCCAGTTCCCAGAAATAGATTTCCTGTTCACTGTTTCGAATTTCCGGTCTGATCTGGTTAATTTCAGACCGAACAACTAATTGGTCAGTGGAATTCACGCGAGTTCCCGAACAGAATACAACTCACACCATGAGTTTTCACACTCGCGGAATGTGAACGTAAAGGCAGTTACTTATTGACTGACCTTGATCAGAGAACACTGGGAGCACATGAAAAATATGGAGCGTAGAAGAGTTAGGGCCATGTGAACGGCAAGCCGATAATCCAGTATTTACACGGGGCATTGGCCACAGGTAGCTTCTGGCTGACCGACAGAGTGGATGGAACCAGCAGTGGATGATTCAGGAGAATGTTGACATCAAATGAGGAAAGCTCCATGAGTTGTGAGTTAAGTTCAGTCTATAAAATGAAGTCGTTTAGTAATCCAGCGGAGTTAGGCATTGCTCACCATGGCATGGGTGTTAAATCAAGCCAGGCTGGCAAACTGTGACTGGAGGACATGGTATAAACAGAATTGGGTCAGCTTATTCATGTGGATCCCGAATGTTATGAATGAGCGAAAACCAAAGCTATTCTCGTGTCGCGTAGGAGACGCAAATCAATATCGTCCGAATGACTGAAAGAGGCGAAGAACGACATATGATGTACAACCTGAGTATCGCAAGCGCAACCGTCGTAATTCTTAGGAATATCTACAGTTGGCCCATGTTGACACTGTCCGTTATGAGTCAGAATGTCGCAGTTGTTATCGTGAACCAAACTTGAATGAAGTTAACAATGATGGAATTATTGACTGGGTGGCTGCAGATTCCACAACCACGTTAAATCGTTGGAAGATGCAAGCAAGAGCTGAGGTTGACAAGAAAGCGTCCAGTAAGGTCATCAGCAATTACTAGCACATCAGTCTCTTCGTGATCGCAAACCGTACAACCCATTCAGTTACACGGATTCACAGAACAAAGTACATCGTGCGAATTTTGACTGCGAGTTGGAGAACGTTGTTGGTTTCGGAGAGATTGTGTGCTGGATCGATAAAACATACCTCAGTTTATTTCTCATCCGCAACACGGACCGTAGAATTAGAGAATCAAGGGCGCCGAAAAATAACGAGCGATGTGGGCAGTAACATTTGATTTACGTGAGCTATGACAGCAGACATGGCTGTTAGCGGTTCGCCACATCGGGGATCTCAAGAAAGTGATCACTGTAAACGGTTATTGCATTGGATCGCTCTTAAAGTGACGGACTACAAAGACACTCTGAAAATTGTAACTAATGGTGTGACATATCATTTGTTGTAAGAAAGCTTGTCTCTGAGGAAAGGAAATGCTCGTTTCGCGCAATCGAACACGTTTGCAGTGGTTAGAACATGTACACCGAATGGAGGAGACGAAGCTCAGAGGAAACGCGGTACAGCGAGTTGTCTACTGACTATAGACCATATGGAAGATTAACCATGAAGTGCAAAGATGTATAAAGGTACAACAGGTAAACTGGTGATATCAACGTAATGTCCTGGGAAACAACGGCAGCACATCAAGATAAGCGAAAGAAGAGTGGGCGGATAGACGTTTGCGAGAGTGATCGAATGAGAAATCAGCTGTGACGAGAGAAAAGTGAGCACAAGCTCCAAAGACCGATGCTAGCAACAGCCGCCTTCACAAATCGTATCGTTTACTACGGACCGACTGTACACCAGTCACAAGCACGTAGCAATCAATTGTCTGTTAAGATAGACGAATACCATCATCAAAAGATGGTGAGGGTATAATGTGGTAATTTGCTTCCATCGCACTTAACCAAGAAAATGCGGGTGTGCGACTCCGCGACAGTGTTCTAAGTAGCCGGCTGGATAGAATTGAAAGCACAGGAAACGAAGTAATTCCTTATTATGCTCCTACAGTTCGATGCGGAGGATGAACGGGATAAAGCAATAAAACAATCCATCCAATTAAATTCAAGTACGGTTGAGCAATAGGATTGCACTGCTACATCTGCACACAAAATAAGATATTTGCGTCAGCACAGGAAAGGACCATAGACACATACATCATCATCATCATAATAGCAGCCATGAGCTTGACCAAAAGGTACTGTGACTCGGGCTGCCGCTTACCTCAACAGTGACGTGGAATATCCTAGAAGAAAACGTTACTAAGAAGGTTGAACATTATTAAAACAAGGCTAAGCGGAAGAATTAGAAATGGTATGGATACAGGGCCGCCATTGACTGCGACACATCGCCATCTCGGATAGCGTCTCTAACCAGCGGTTTGAGTGATCACGAGAACCCCATCCAGGCAGGCGACACCTACCCACTTTGCTCAATGGAGCAGTCAGGGTCTTCGTATTTTGTGACCACGTTGTTGGTTGACCACCACGCGGCTTTACCCAACTGTTGGTGACTTCAGCATATAATGCCCGGTACGGTAAACGATTAGATGACATACAGCGTACGTGACCTAACCATCGCAAGTTTTGCAACGTAATCAGTTGACCAATTGATCGCGCATCCCGAGCGTTCCGGAATACGCGCCGGCGAACTGCCACATTGCTCACGCGATCAGTCCACTTAATATGCGCCAATTGGCGGAGACAACGATTGTCAAACACAGCAAGCCTGTTGATGTCTTCTCTGTGAACAGGCCACGTTTCAGAACCATGAAGCAAGATGGAACGCACTCAGGCATTATATACCATTCCTTTCAGCGATAACCGGACGACTTTTCGACGCCACAGATGACGCAGTTTGGCAAAGGCAACTCGTGCCTTTGCAATTCTCGCTGATATCTCATCAGCAATATTACAGGCTGATGAGAGAGTGCTACCCAAGTATGTGAAACTGTCTACAGTCTCAAGCGGGTTACCTGCAATGAAGAAAGTAGGAGTTGAAGTGCTCCAGTCTTGAAGCAGCACTTTGCAATTTAAAGGTGCGCAGCACATTCCATACAAGCCAGATCGGTCACTCAACTTGTCACCTTATCTGTATGTTTTCGGCAGAGGAACTAAGTAAGACAATGTCGTCCGCGTACTCTAGATCGGTCAATCTAGCGCCAGGAAGAAGCTTAACACCAAGCCCGCTGGATTCCCGAAGCGCACCCTCAAGAATGTCGTCCATGACAAAATTGAAGAGGAAGGAAGAAATCGGACACCCCTAACAAATACCACCAGAAGTGATGAACGCCCGAGACAGTTGTCCATAAACTCTCACCCTGCTTGCAGAGTGAACATACAGTGATCTCAATAGATTCACGTATTTCGCCGATACTCTCTTGCGAAGGAGACAGCTCCATAGAAAGTTACGAGCAACTGAATCGAAAGCAGCCTTTAGGTCCAAAAAGACCAAGACCGCCGACTGCCCATAAGAGTGTCAATGTTCCAAGATCCGACGTATGGTAAAAATGTGATCAACGCAACCTCGACCGGTACTTCGCGTATCCGACTTTCTCTGGGCTTAGTGAGCCGACGTAAAATGAGGCCAGTGAGTAACTTGGACGCAACAGACACCAAACTGATGCCTCTGTGGTTATCACATTGACCTCGGGCCCCCTTTTTGAAAACGGGAATTACTGTTTATAAGTACCAATCACGAGGTACCTCTTCTATCTCCCAGATCGTCTGGTGAAGTTTTGTCAGTTCTCATAGCAACCTCTCTCCACCATCCTTGAAAAGAGAAGGAGAGAGGAGGTCTGGTCCAGCAGCTTTGTTACGCTTCAATAACTTGAGCTCCAGAGCCACTTCTGCTTCCAACGGGGGACCGTCTGGAATGCAGTAACTGACCATTCGGGTCCCGTCGTCCACATGATCTGGCTGAGGCCAACTGAACTGTTCTTCAAAATGTTCAGCCCAGCTGTCAAGTTGGCGCGATTGACTGGTAATAAGTGAACCATCTTTTTCACATATGGTCTCACTTACACCGACTTGACGACCAGTACAACCACGAATCAAGGAAAAAAGCCTTGTGTTATTCCCAGATAGAAAGGCTTTTTCCATCTCTTTTGATTGTTCGACCAAGTGGTGTTCACGATCATTGCGCAAGCTTTCAATCAGCTTGCGTTTAAGTTATCGACGGTCGTCATCATATTCAGAACCAGATAGGATAGAGCGACACTTGTTCACGAGGTTTATCGACGTGACGGAAACCCAGTTATGTCTCAACTGAACAGTAACTTCGGAACATACCTGTTCACAGCATGCTTTCATAGCTGTGGCAAGTTGTTCCCAGTGTTCGTTAGGATCCTTCGTCTGACTCGAACTGGAAAACTTCTTTACTAACGCCTTTTGATAAACGTTCTTTACATCCTCAGCGCCCGAATGTCAGTTAAGCAGCTTGCGTTTACGAGCGTAGGTCCTCTGGGCAAATGACAAAACGAAACGGGCACGCACAACAGCATGGTCCGAGTCCATGTGGTTGCTCAAAAAGGCACGACAGTCCTTAACAGAGTGGCGCCACCTGTAACTAACTGCTATATGATCCAACTGTATCTGCGGCTGAGAAGCACACGAAGGTCTCTAAGTAACACAGTGCTTCTTCCTGTGTTGGAATGCGGTGCTCGAAATATACAGACCGTGGGATGCGCATAGCTGCAACAATCTTTCGCCACTGTCGGTGAGTTGTGCCCGAACACCAAACATACCCCCAGTCGCTTCTCATCCGAAGAAAGACGACCAAGCTGAGCGTTAAAATCGCTCGCTAGTATGATGATGTCTCAGTGTTTAGTTTGCCTCAGAAGGTCAACGAGGGCGTCATAGAACGCATCCTTGGTAGCATCCGAACAGCTGTCCGTCGGGGCGTACGCCGATATAATGAATACACGAAGCATTTCTGATTCGCATCGACAGACTTTAACCGGCGTATTGAGTCTGACAGCGCACAAGCGACTATTCAATGGGATCCAATCGAGCAAGCATTGCTCCGCTCTGGAACTCAGTGCGATTCCCACTCCACATTGAACGCGAGATTCAGCTTCGGCGTCCCCAGAAACCCTGAGATAGAAGCGCTTGGATTGATAGTTATCTAGAGGTGAGCTCAAATGGATAATTGTGCTAGAATCGTAGACGTGCGTATCCGATATACAGCACACATCGATCTCCAGATTTAAAAGAGAGTAACTGCCAGAGCAGCTTGCTGACCGACTCGTCGGAGACTGTGAACATTGAAGGCGCCAATGTTTACCCGTTGTCTTTGACTCAGAAAACAATGATCATCCGAAGGTATATGGAAGGCAGAAGGAATAGGGGGTAAAACAGTAGGAGAAAGTCGAGATCGATCAGTAACGTCACTGTCGAGAGAACGATAACTTCTGATACTTCCCGGTCGTATATGCCGCAGAAGGGGGTTGGCTTGAGGGAGCCCACCCCGAGTCTCTGATTCAAAAGTCTGACCTGCGAGACAACAGGGTACAGGATTTTCTTGGGGGACCTAACCCGGAGCCAATGACTCAAGAGTCTGACTCACTTGGCAGTGAGGGGCTTGCCTAGCCCGAGGGCGCAGTGAATAAGACATTGATGTCTCACTCTGAGAACTGCTGCGCGCAGTGGATGTACTCGAAGCTACATCAAGCTTTTGGGAGATAGCAAATGTTTTTCGACCGTATTGGATAATACGCCGGCGGTCACGGTCAACCGTTGGGCGATCGGAGTGCTGTTTGTTTGAGGGTACCTTTTCAAACCCCCTTATTCCTGATACGGAAGACAGCAATGCCGCAACTATAAAACTAGTTCTGCTGTATGGCCATAAGATCGTGCCTCACTACCTAAGCACTCCTACGCGGTCAGTAGAGCGACATACAATCCTATGAGTGTAACTGCTTTTCGTCTGGCTGCTCCCCTTTGGCCTGTCTAACAAGGTTGCACCTGGAAGGACTGGAGTCCTAATCAGCATAGCCCACTGGATCAAAACAGTACACAAGCCCGACCACCTCGTCAATGTTGCAGTATAGACGCATACAGTACAGAACAAATATTGAAAGAACAATCGGTATCGGTTAGATGGTCTAGTCTTAACATGAAAGCAGCGCAGCCATCGCTTGCTGCTCAATGCGCTTCTATGTGTACACCGTTTGTATACTCACCCGACCAAGGTGAACGAATTAAGTTGGTGATGCTATCTCCGTTAACTTCTCGGCACCGATCGAGTAGGTGAACTTTGCCGAATTTTGCTCAATCATCAAGTCAGCATTTTGCTCGACTCAACACACATCAGTCGAGCTCAGCATACGAAACGTCGGCGTACATACTGTGAAGACTGATGCGAGCGTAGAAAGCAGATTTATGAGCCACGATTTTACCACAGGAAGTTAGGTGAAAGAGTACAGAGATTACAGAGTGAATGAACAAACATGGACATAGAAATTCCCAAACCAAGATGATGGTGACCCCATCCATGCATAAGCTGGTATCTAGTTTACTGGAAGGATTGGGTTAATATTTCCGGAACACATCGTTAGTGGTTTGAACAGGAAGGATGTATTGCAAGAACACTGTTTACAATACTGTTCGTTCAGAAGGATCAGACATCTCATTGTGATAATGCGCCGAACGAACGATAAAACGGCGTAGATATTGAAATCGTCTTACAAAGAAAATCGCTATTTTCATAGCAAATTTACAGTGATTGCACTGAACAATAGTTATCCAATTCTGTACGGTACTTCGAATGTGGTGTTCAGCTAGGCGGAGCAATGACAGATGAGGTGATCACTAAAAAACGAAAGATATTCAGCGAAAGCTAACCAGGCGGTCACCAACAAGAACAGAGTGAATGTACGTAAAAGCGTGATGAATTGAGAGCATCAGCCATGCCTCTTCTTGTGTTGGGTCCGAGTCGGCCAACCAATGTCAATGAACTGTTTCGTGATACACGAGTATGTGCATGTAAAATTTGTGCGGAATGAGCGTTGGATCCGCTGCCCATGTACGGTATCTGTGCCATTTTGGTCTCCGCCAGTCAGTATCCGTTTTGTGGATTCCACAAATGTATATGTATGACATATAGAGGAATTATACGAGAAACAACGGCATTTGGTCATAAGAAAAACAAATACTCACCTTCGAGCTTCCCCATGAATGGAAATGAGGACTCATCATGAACTAATCCGGCCAAGAGGGGGATTTTGGAAAAATGACCAAGCTTGCGCTCTTCCAGAGGCATTCGGGGTAAGAAACCAGTAGGACCATCAACAACCGGAGTCCAGATAAAGCTGGTAGCTCCACGAAATGGGTCAAGTGATCTATACAGTGAAAACAAACAGAACATGTTTTTCAACAAATCCTGAATGCTGCGCTCCTTCGTTGAACATACGCGCTGTAATATTCAAACGGCAACTACAGTGATTAACTGAATGGACTACAAAGTGAACAGGATATAATTCTGAGACATAGGTTAAGAAGATTTTCAAACGCTAACACACCCATAAATTGACCAGTCTGACAACAGCATAAACGATCACTAAGCAGAATAAAAACTTGAATTGACCAACATATGGCGAAGTTCGGTGAAACTTTACAGACTCAGTGCCCCACCTACCAAACAGCAGCTGCCAAAATAGTCACGGACATAACATACAAAGACAACTGACAACCGAAGGTTACACTGTCACAGTGTTTTAACTAATAACAGACCGAACCAATGTTCTCGCCAAAAAACGTTGTGATTCTCACAGTTTTGCGGAGATGTAACATCACAGTTACATCTGAGACGTCCAGACACTAACCGTATATAATCGGTAGTTCAAAGCTATACTTAACAACGAGGAACCCGCAAGCAGATCATACACATAGCTCTAACCCACACAGTTGGACAACGATGCAAAAAAATGTCCGTCAAATCAAAACTATCTACAAATAGTCTAAATAAGTCAAACAGACCCTTTATTGTGTGTTACTAATCGAGTGGGCCATAGATCTCCGGCGTGAATGGCCACAACACTAACAGCTCTTTCTTAATTCTGACGTCTATTATCTTGCTTTAGTGTCCTAGGGACTTTAGTTAATAACGATGGAAGTTTGATAATTATATATTAATTATCGTGTCCATCACAAGTCTACATCTGCTTGCCGATAACATTCTGGTGACTGAGGGAAAAATGGTTAAGAGGATTTGGCTGAACTAGAAAGGAATGAAGTCAATACGGAGAATAGTCGACGTTTTCATGCGTGCCTTCGATTTGATACGGTAATATTGAACCGATGGACACCCGCCGAAACATCTCTAGAAAATGAGTACGGGTTCCACTTAGTACAATACGACTAAAAGCCTCTTCAACACAGCCAAATAAAACAACGAAGTTGAAGTCCAACAGACGTTACTGTGCGCTCCCTGAATACTGATTACCTGGGATCCAGTTCATGTACGTCTATGACCCGAACGACAATTCACAGATTGCGACAACACATTAAATACCGAACGAGTAAACAATCCTTTAACAAAGAAAATATGATTGAACCAGAACTTTCGCATGACTCATAGTTTCAACCCCCAGACAAACCTCATAATAAGAAATACAACATGCGAGTTTATGAGGAAAAACGAAGCGGTACAATGCATCCACATAAATAACGTCTTCCACTATGGTACACATCTATGGTTTGCAAAAAAATGACTGTGGACGGTTATAAGCTATCTATTCCGCAGGGGTGACAAATCAAAATTGAATGGTTGGTACCTAAACGGTGTTCACCTAGAAAGTAGTTACACTGAAGTGAACGCCTTGTTTGCGCACGATGTACGCATTTCGAAATGGTTTACGTGGACGGAACAGCAGTGTGCGGAGTAAAGACGAAATGGCATTGATTTTGTAAGCGGTCGTTAAAGACAATGGTCATTCTCATGATTGTACGTACACGCCAGATTTCACTCCGTGCAGTTCAGAATATACTTACGAGAATGTGACAAACATACAACCTACACGAAATACAACCGAAGTAAAAAGCGCAAATACTATTCTAGAACGACCTCATAGATGATAATACTTACCGAATGCAGCGTACTCATGCCAGTCAAAAGAATATTTGGTCAGTAATTGTGATCGTGTGATCAACGGAAGCCAAATTAAAAATACCATCGCGAAATACGTACGTGAATGTACGTGAACCGTAATGGCTCGAACCCAAACAAAACAGCAAAGTAAACGTGACCTCTGGGAGAGCCATGTAGTGTCACCCAAACACAAGAAAAAATACTGGTTCTTTGCCTCAGTGTTTATAGATAAATTGACTTTGGCCTGAACCGTACAAATTGGTTTAGTAAAGGGTCAGTTCACCAACCAGCAGTAAGCGGAGAAAAAGAATGATTTTTTTTCGTAATAGTGAGGCGAAAAATCAGAATTCAAATACTATAAAATGGCTTGCAAGAGAAGTTCTAATCGTGGAACCATCCCGAAATGATCAAACAATCTGAGTAGTACTCACAAGCGGATGTGTGTGCAAGTTTGCATTCGAGAATTTGGCCATACTTAATGTCAGTAACTCGATGGCTAGCGCGGCTGACTCGCGAAAGCGTAATCGGAGTTCAGATCCTGGTAGTATCAAGGATATGCACTACTGACGAGCTCTAACAAGAACGAAACTCGAGAAGTCTATAGGAATACGAGAGCCGCCATCAATTGTGAATGGCGTTCATCTTGCATTTTCCGAGGATATTTCGAAAATAGACAGTTTGTATGGAAACTGAGACATTCGCAAGAAGTAGTACTGTAGACTAATTAAGCGAGACTGTCAAAACAAATGACGTGAACAGTTCTGGAAGTACAGACTGCTCACGGGAAGACCGAAAGGTTCGGAGATTAAGATCAACGTGGACCAAGCAAATCACAATAAAAGATCAAATGATTTGCCGACAAATGGAGATGTGATACTACCGACCAACGTGTTTGGTTTTTATTCGCACCCAATGGTTTAAAAGTTTATACTGAACCCGCCGTGATCGTTGCATCGTACAGAATAAACCTAACTAATAGACTCAACTGTGTAGATTGAAACCCAAGTGAATCATAACCCCAAATGATGGTGGTCAAGCTTCTGTTAAAGCAAATGAAAGCACATCATTCTGCAATATAACTATAAGAGCATCGGAAACTGTTTCATATACACATAAAAAAAGGTAAAAATTTCCACATAAAGCTAGTAAGACAGAAAAAGCATTTCCCCATTAAGAAACACCTGCAACTTCACAAAGTTCGAACTGGGACTTTTTTCTCAGTTTCAAAAGCTATGAGAACTGAGGCCATTATCAGATTTGGATTGCTTTCACAAGTGTACACGTGTGAAAAGGTGGGGCGCTATCGTCAACCAAGTGAACATGTGTGAATTGTTAAGCAACAACAGAAGATTGAAGATTATGCGACAGTGATTTGTAGAACTTCATAAACTCATCCTTTCTGTATTCAAAACAATGATCGCACTGATAGTTTGCAAAATAAATGTGACACAACTAACCAGAGAATGAATGAAGGAAAACGAGCTTGCTCGCCATACCATGTTTTTTAACCAGTTTCCTGGGTAAACAGATATTAAAAATAGGCCAAAAGACTAACTGATGTTGTCAGAAGTCATACTCTTCGGATAGAATGTGTGCAGAACCAACAAGTTGATCGGGCATGATGTATCTGTGTCCAACTACTTTTATAATGATCATACCAAAATAATGCAGCAGTACATCAGCATATCAAGAATAGAAACAAGTTGCTTCCATAATTCAAAAATCAAATTGAGACTCACTTAGAAACATCCACGATCTCCTGGGCAGTGTAAGAGTGACGCAGACAATCCATCAGTGCATCGGTATCGACTTGTGTGTAATACGGCACACTCTGGCGAAGGCTGACCGAAGAGTGGCCAAATTCTCCGGGACGAATCGGCACCGGTTTCCAGGATTCTCCGAGTGCGGATACTTGAGACAAAGACAAGGCGAGTCCACGTGTAGCCGGACAACCCAGTCTACGACCCAACTCTATTGCATAATGCCCAGTATTGATTGCTTTCGGATCCGACATGGCCCAAGGCGACAGATCGGAACCGGACATTATGATGGCACGGTGGAATAAGTCTATACGATAGAAGAAGAACGCAGCAACGTGAATGAACCAAGTAGAGCGCTAACAACTTAGAAGTGTTTATCATCCAATCTACTACAAAATCAGAAGCGAACGAAGTTAGTTCGCTTCTACAAGTACCACAGCCGTTGAGGGAAGACCTAACTATCAGACTTACTAGTACTAAACAAGGCTGAACGTTCAAATGGTCACTCTCTAAAAGTAGAGAGTGAATTGATTGGCAGCCGTACACACCGCACATTTCCGTTTGAACAAGGCCATGCACTACTGATGAGCTCTAATAGGAGCGAAACTCGAGTTTAGTAAATCCTTACTAATTGGGCCGGCTTAAAGACTTACCTAAATGCGAGAATTGTGAATAGTGTGCAGTTTGAACTTTCTCTTTTGTAAGGACCTGCCCGTAACAGCACGCATTGTCTAACATTGTCGATGTGGCCAAATCAGTTGACAAGTTTAAACCTTGCCTGACCGAGACATGTGACAGAGAAACTTTTTTGGTCACATCTTAAACCCGCTTCTACAAGTCACCAAACATACAACCAGAAAGTTGTTAGACGAACGACGTTTACATCACTAAAAGTCATTTACTTCCATTAAATTTCCTCCATTACCCTCATTCACCTTCATAAACCGTCTAACACAATTAACACAGAGGAAGGGACACAAGCGAAGGTTTTCTTCCTCCCTTAAATTGACTGCGATAACAAATGGTGGCATCACGGTTATTCTCTTCTAAATTCAAGAATACGTTATTTGGTCGACATCATCCACTCACCGAAAGACCAAGGGAAGCGCAATACATGACCTATCTCTACCAGATATCTGATAAGTGCTTCCGGAACTTCGGATTGGTGTGCAAAATAGGGAACTACTCGTACATAGCTTTTCTCATGCTATGGTGACTGCAACAACATCAGACACTTCAACGTGAGATCAAGCAATACGTCACTTGGAGATCGCCTGATAAAGCTCATCAATGGACACATATCGGTCATATTGCAATCAACAAGACGGCGTCAATCTGGTAAAGACGATGTTGCATTTTGGAGTAACTGCTTGGACCCAAATCATGTTGATGTTCATGCTCACTTCGTCCTTAAATGCACCCGGAGTTCATGCGTTAGCAAAGACGTCGTTAGTTGGGATTCTAGCAAAGGTGCATGAAACGCTGAGCAGGTGGCGCCGACTAATAAACTGCCCAGGTCCATCCAGATGAGTGTCTAGCGAACACTGGGAGCGAATCGAAGCAGCTATGAAAGCTTGCTGTGAAGACGCACGCTTCAAAGGAGTTGTGCAAGTGTGACAAAACCAGATATATCTTATGTTAATCAACCCTGTGAACAAGCATCCTACGGTTCCCTCTGATCCGATATACAACAACGACTGTGCATAAGTTAAACACAAGTTGACTAAGAGATTACATACATCGTGAACATCAGTGAGAATCGCGCAATGCTACTCTCCTTGGCTCACGGTTGTGTGCTAGTGAGGCCATATTTGGAAAAGGTAGCTGTCTTATCAACGGCCAGTCATATCGGCTTGACGAACGGAATGAATGTCTATGGGAACAGTTCAGCAGATTTGAGTTGGTTAATCAGCTAGCCTACCACCAGAAGCAGAAGTGGCGCCTGAGCTTAGGCTGTTGCAGCCCCAGTTCCAGACTTTCCACCTCCACTATTCAAAGGTCGTGGAGAAAGACTGATATCAGAACTGACAACACTTTATTTTTGAAAGTCTGGAAAACTGAAGGTGTTCGTGATTGGTGCGTACTAACAATTAATCTTACCTTTAGAAAAGGGACCTGAAGTGTATGTGAGAAACGCAGAGCTGTGTTGAGTCTAAGTTACCCACTAAGTAGGCAGGATTCCGATCCAGTCATGGGTGCACTAAAATAAACTTTGCCTTGTGAAGGGTCCTAATGCATCAGCACTCTTACAGACGGCTGATAGTTGTGATCCATCGGACTTGTTTTTGAGTAGGAATTTTGTACTGTTAGCCGGAACCATGGTTTTGGCAAAGGAGTTCTAAACTGACCGTTGTATGGTCATTCTGAAAGCGGGATGAGAGCTTGTAGACAACCGTCTTGTTAGTTTATCCCTACTGGTGGAGCTCACTGGGAGTGCTCAATCTCGTTCTTCCTCTTCAACTCTGTCATGCGCGACATTCTAAAAGGTGAGGTTGTTTATGTCAACAATTTTGGACTAAATTTTTCTTGGTACTAAGCTGACCGACAAGGAACATGTGGACAACATTGTTCTGCTGTGTATTTCTATAGGGGATGACAGAACTGAACAAGGTGAATGGCTGAGCCCCACATACAGAATGCAAAGGACAAGAGGTAGAAGGTCAGACGAATAAGGGTCAAGCTTGCAACCTGTCAAAGATCACAGGTTATCTGCGACGGTGAGGAAATATTTGCAGGCTAACTAGCCAGCTCGGAAAACCGCCAAACATCAACAGGGGTGAATGACGCTTGTAAGCTATATAGTGTATTTGATGGTCAGTAAACCTGAACTCTTCGGAACGAAGGTGCGAACAGGTCTGCAGTAGGTGATCATCTTGATCTCTGCCAGTTAGCTCATATCAAGACGATCGCATGAGCAACACGAGGTTAACCGGTGCGTCTGAGCAAACTCTTCGGATAGGTACTCAATTAGTCAATTAATTAAACTTCAAACGCCGTGGTGGGTAGATCACGTGCTACGCCATCTGTGCGACAACCTCATCAGGTATTATCGACCGAGATCACTGGTAGTTGGATAAAAGCATGAGGTGGTCGAGATACGACGGGACCATAAAGTATGGCGTAACTGAATGTTCAGCTGAGTGAAGTAGGTGGGTGTTGTGTGTTCGGTTGGGGATCTTGTGATCACTTAATTCGCAGTTTAAAATACTCTCTGTGGTCACTGGTGCGTCGGCAGCAACAACCCCGCTTCTATTTAATCCCATCTTGTTTCCTCCTCTTTCAAACCTTTTTTTTCTTCTAGGATATTCATCGTCACTATAACGACGAGCGAAAAATTGCGCCGAGGTGTTACTTGGTCAGGTTTATGTCTACCTATGAACGGATAAAACAAAACCGAAATTATCACATCCGCCCACTCTCATGAACTGCAAATCAACTGTTTTAAGTGTAATTAGGTTGACGGTATCCGGCTGACAAAAGGAATCATGAACCAACGAACTAACGTTTACCCACACACACACACACATACACACACACACACACACAAACCACGTTATGATCTTATTTACTAAACCGCGTTTGCACTTATTTTGTACATATGCGCCGTATGCAGTCACCTTGTTGAGCATAGAACAACTGAAGCTGATGGCTGGGAACAGTGGTAGTGCTGTTCGTAGTTGAAGATTTAGGTACTGGGATGTTCGCCGAGTCTGGCATTTACGTTGCAAACGTTTCATCAGCAAACGAGGTGACATCACCAATGCGCGAGTATTTCAGCTTACGGTTTTATGAAACACACATTGGTGATATTACCTAGTTTAGTGATGAAACGTTTGCAACCTGAATACCAAGCCCCGACGAACATCCAATACATAAATAGCTGAAGCTTTCCGTGGCAGGCCCTTTAAACTGGTAAATCGGCAATTATGTTCAACGCGATGACATTCTTGCGGTCTTCGCAACTTCACAATTACCTATGTAGACAGACGGTGAGTGTGTGCATTGGGAAAAGTTTGTAGTTGAACGTGAAATGCCATCTTTCGAAAAAAAGAGGATAATCGATCGTGCTCCACTCTGTTAGCTCATAAATGGTGCAATCCCCAGAAATTAAGGGGGCGAGTACAATGTTAAAAAGCGCGTCCACTAGCTGCCAGTTGGAGGATGATAGCTCACAATATGATTACATGTGAGGATGCACTATGCTCCAGGTTATCGCTTGAAGACAATGTTCATCAGGTTATCTCGATATATTTTGCCATAAATCAATTGCAACTGTTTTACCCACAGCTATACCAGAAATAACCTCAACAACCCCGTGAAGACATGCCGTGTATCTTCAAAGTTTAAAGCTCCCGTTGGAAGTCATGCGTATGAGCACTGTAGCTCGACCTGTCGACGATACTGATAAACGTAAATGAAATGACAAACGGAGAAAAAAGAACATTTACCTAAGAAAAATAAATTGTTTTTCGGATGCGACACATGATGACTAATAGCGCGTCCAAGCAGCAGTGCGAATAGTTGTCCAACCTCTAAACCGACAGATCAAATCGTCCAGTCATGATCAGCAAAGTCGCTAACGTTTTTATAGCCAATGTTCCAGCCATCGCCTGTTAATCCTACACAATGCAGTTACACACACCCTGGAAGAGATATCTTATCCAAGAGGCGTAGAACTGAGCACTCGAAAAACATAGTATTTACGGAGAACAGTAGTAGTAGTAGTAGTAGATGTGTTTGAACGTATGTGCAATTTTTTGTCCAATAACTCATTTCGTCTGTGACAAGTAGCACACGAATATTGATGGCTCATAAGACAACGCTCACAACGCCATCAATTTTCAGCGACATGGATTGTCAAAGTCCTACCCAAAACCCCAGTGTTTATAATTGCATAAATGATGAAAGTGAAGTGTTTAAAAATATTTAACCAAAGCAAAACGAATGAGGAAAAGAGACTAGAACTATTGCAAAAATGCTCAACGATTAAAAACCAAACAAGAACCAGCCACAACAAGAATATCATCTGTGTGTCGGATCCAAAAAGAGTACAAAAACAACGACTATCCCACAATGAACACTCAGTGCACATATACCTTGATCCCGACTCCTGGGAGATACGGTAAGTAGCCCAACGCTCGCACCTCCGGCGCTTTCTCCCATTAGTGTAATCTGCGACGGATCCCCATGAAACCATTGAATATTCTCCTTCACCCAGCGCAAAGCGAACAGCTGATCCCATAAACCATAATTTCCGACGGATGCAGAGTCGCCGGTGGACAGAAATCCTATGTTAACGGAAAACATGAGATCAGCCGCTGTACTTATGGACAGTGGATAGATAGAACGTTCAGTTTATCGATCTTGAAATGTTTAATTCTGAGATTAAAACATTGTATACGTCAGCGTTGTTAACTAATTGAAAACATCAGAATAAAAACGGATGTGAATGCTGTTACACAAACGAATAGACTCGACAGAATCAAAGATTTCTGGGAGCAGCACTGAGAAATAAGAAACAGGTGGACTGGTATTTGTCGAATTCCGTGGTCATCGGCGGAGGTATAGCAACCACATGGAACAGACACATTAAAATGGACAGAAAACAAACCGAGTGAAAAATCAGACGATTTGAGGCCAGCAGCATCATTAAGCTGTACCCATGTGTACAAGGTTCGGACCATTGTCGATCTTCGCAGTAGTCAACAGATCACCAAGGTAGTAAGTATAAATGCAGGACAAAATGCTAAGCAGAACAACGGGAGATGTACGAAAATGAAAAAAAAATTAACAACCTTTCGGATGCAGCCTCGTCATTGGCTGCGACACTGCCATGTCACTGAGCGTTATCAACATTAAACTGTCATTATCATATGCAAACGCCCAGGCAAGTTCGTTTACGAAAAGCACTCAGATTTAATACCAAGAAGCTTCGCGTTAAAAGGCCTGACCATCAGTAATCATAGATATCACCTGTCTACGCAGGCGACATTTCCACCGACCGAATGCACTGGATCGATGCAATCGCTCTAACATATGGGGCAACCGTTCGTGTAATCGGATGTAAAAAGGGAAGATAGACGGAAGCTAGAAACGCAACATTATACAAATGGAGTTTATAGGTAAAACAAATCTGGTGTCCTGCTTAAGTTGCCCAAGGCTGTCTACAACATACTTAATTCGCCCAAAATTATACTTATCAGGACAGCCACAGTGTCTACACGAATAGTTTATGAACACACAGGTATAGGCCAATGCACTTAATTGGCATTCCTGAATAGCACACTGACAGTCTTTTACCGCGCACGCGATTAATTTGGAATATGTTAGCTAATCCCTGTGCCGAGAGGCTGACTAGTCCTATCCATTAACTACATAAAAATTTGTAAGTCATGTATATTTTATTCGTATAACATCGTGTTTTTAAATCCCGTCTGCTTTCATTTCGTATATGCCCCTTATAATCAAGGTACATTTGCATGTGCGTTCAGCGTACGAAATGGTATGTCAGTTTAGGCCTTTTGAGTTCATTGTCAACATTCTTCGAAAGGAACCAGCTGGTCAGACTTGTTAAATATACTTATACGCTCCCACGCTGAAGGATTCATTTGGCATGCGACAAATAGGAAGGACATTCACTAACACGATCCTTTCAACTGCTCTGTGCAATTGACATGAAAAGAAATGACAACTTTTTAACGAGAAGAGCTGCGAGAATATGTAAACAAGATGAGGATAAGCCAGCAATCACGCGCGCAATATTCATGCAAAACTGCTAGTCTGAGAGGTATACAGAAAGTTATGCAACATTGTGATAAGACAAATAGACCGTATTTGGCAGAACACAAGGGCGCACATTTTAAATAACCCCCTTCAAAAAAGATATACATGCTGAAACTATCACTAAAAGAATCTCGACCGCCGTCAACAAGACACTTTGTGACGTCATTCTACGTGTCCATTTCACATTTAGTTGTTTCCACGCCTAAATAATAAAATGTACTGTTTTTGCAAATCCCTTCCGTGTACACTCCTTCACTTGTTCCTAAGAAACCGGCTACATGGAGTGTCCGACCAGAAGCCCAATTGAACGTATCCGTATCTCCCCCCTTGGCTGAATAGTGGATTTAAGAAGTCAATCAACAGCGCTGCATGTATGCTTAGTAAATCCAATTCTATTAAACTATCTACTGCGCTCTCCTCAATATACCGAGCATAGGTCATTCAGTAGTGAACAGTGAAGCATCTAATTCTGGTCGCAGCTGAAGCCATTATAATTCCATGTATGGTTCATCCTGTACTACCAAGAACTTTTCGTCTAAGCTTCAAAACTAGAAGGATAGAGATTTACTGCTCCGTTGGCGTATTAGCTAGGACAGAAGTTCATGCTGTGAGAATATCCACAGAGTACAATTCCTTCTTGTTATTCAATTTTTCAAGTTTGAAGTGTCCGTCGTATTATCCAGTTGTGAGCGGAGCGTTAATCATTCCTATCATGTGTATTACATTGAACTCAGACTAAACAGTTCGACGGAAACGGTAAGCTTATCAATTCGACCTTAGGTGTAGCGTGAAGGAATGCGTGTTTAGTTTCACAAAACAAATCATGAGACTAACAAGGTTTGGCAATGAGAAAAGAAATGCCTCATACAATCCGTTCACAAAAACTTCAGCATTAAGTCACTCTTCATTCGCTCTACTCCCAACCCAGTTGGAGGTAATTAACCAGTACCGCAGCAAACTGGCGACACGGAGGTCGCCGATTCGAGTCCAAACGAGTTGTGCGGCTTCAGACAATCCGATGATACAGTTAACCAATGATCCAGGTCAATTTAAGTTTGGGTATTGAAAAACCTTATTGCAACCACCACGATATCTTCATGAGTGGTTTTCTCCACCATAATGAATTCATCACGCTAACAGGTGAACACTTTATGCTGATCAATTTGTTTAACAATTCACCTTAAACTTCTACATTATGCACCATACTCGTGTGAGGGCGATCACGTTCTTCGTATACGACAACTCGCAATGGCCAATCCGTTGTGTATGTCAACGTCAAACTAATAGTTAATGACGTTGTTCCTTTTAAATACTGCTCGAAACATCTGTGGGTCACAACAAAAACGAAGTCGGATAACGCTAGCCTAACAGAGGTCATGCAGCAAAACACATAGGCCCATTTTGGGCCATTCTTTGAGACTTAGGCAATCATTTTTGCTGCGCTGTACCGCCAAACCTATCAAGTAAACGTATTTGCTCAACGAAGAGGTAATTTTGAGGGTTGCTGCCTTGACTGATTTAGGAACAGTAGAGGTTGTAATTCTCACTGGTCAATCTACTAATAGTGTTTTAACGGTATCAACATGTTGATGTCCTGAAGAGCGAATCTAAACCTTCCGTCACTATGTGTCCGGGGCAATGACCGAAATATGTCAGCAACTTGAAATAGAAAAAGCAACAGGATATGGTTTCACAAATTCGAGAGCCCTTGTGTAGAGAACAGGAGTTGCATACATAGTGTGCCTCCAACAAAACAAATAATGATGAACATGAAGATTAGGATAGACTAGTCTGGCCTTATTTCAAGTACGTTGGCTGGGGTTACGCAGAACGTGTGAATAAAGAGTCGACAACTCGTGAAACAATATAGGTCGCCGGGAATGAATTCCATTGACAAAGAAATGGCATAATGAGTGAACAGTACAGTCGTCTGCAGTGAACGGTCAAAAACACTGCGACGTTGACTAAAGTAGAGGCCAACTGAAAAAGCACACCAAACGTGACGATACATCCTATATAACAAAATGCATTGCAGGATAGGTTTTCTACAGACAGGCTGCATGTATCACATCGACAGACCGTTGATTGACAGCTTGAAGCAAGAAGGTAACAGGCTGTGAATTTCAACATTTTTGTTGTTTTATCTACTTGTTTAGGCTAACACGTGGACGGTACGTTGCATGCACTGGTAGACATGTAGCAAACTTTTTCCAGAAATCAGCTGCGCAACACCAGCCTACAATCTGTTTTGTTCAAATTCATGGTTGAAAAGGACGTTTCACAGTAACAACTAATTAGAGGTATTTGCTTCCACCAAGTTGACCCAAAACGGTTCAGAGTACAACTGGATAGGTCAAGAATGTTAAAGATCATAGCTTGTGATCCGACAGATTTCCGTGCATATTACCAGGTGGGTGCTGTATAACAGGAGATAATAAAGCGGAAAACAGATCAACTGTGAAACAGAAAATGAAAAATAGGCATACAGCTGCGTTAAGCGCCAAACAGACAACACCACCATTAACAGAGCAGCGCTAACCTATTAAACGGGTCTTTTAGAATACATAGAGATGGACGTCAGCGTCTCAGGGCAAATTTCTCATCAAGCCGCAACAGCCGGGGCCTATAAATTGAGCAAACAATTGTGAGTGCCTGTGTAGTGTCCACCTCTGTGTATAAAGAAAGACTGGTTCGATAGTTTAGTTCTGCTAATGACTGACTAGTATGTAGCACAGCTGTATGTCTGTCTAGTATTTACAAGTTTACATGTGACTCCTGCTTTTTTATTTATAATCCCGTTCTGTAGTACGTACTTAGTAATACGCAGAGAAATTTACCACATCATAAATTGTGCACGTCGGTTTTTGATCGTTTTATTACAATTTGTCTCTGAAAAATGTTGCGTTATAGTCCCGATTATTTTTTTATGAACTATTGTTGCAACACACAGAAAGAACTCGCGATGATGAACATATTTTCCGAAAACACGAAAGCAAACAATAATTATACCGTAACACATATACACGTAACTTTGGGCCGGAAGAATGATCATTTCCAATCGTTATGTACGCATTTCCAAGCGCGTGTAAGGAGAGTTAGAATTAAGATATATCTCACGTCTGACGGATGGAAATCTGAAGGTCACCGTCCAGATGATGCCTACCATAAATGCATCTACAATATTGTGAATATCCTTAGGCACACTGGCGGCGTGATGATACATAACCTTCATCGCTAAGACAAGAGTGGGTTGATTGAAGACCAAATGAAAATCAAATCTTTGGCGGTTAGTAAAGTGACTTTTGGTCCTCAACTGTGTATGTGTATACACCACACTTACTTAAGTAACAGTCGGTCTTTCCTAAACGAACTGTTGGAAACGTCTCTCATCCAAAATCAACATCGCCTGCTGCTTAACTACCATTTATTCTGAAGGGCGAATTATAGAGGCTTCTGTTGAAAAATCTGACGAAACAATAAAAAGAACATCGAGCAAGCTGGCTGCTTGATAGCCAATGTAAAATCATTTACGTGTTCTTTCCACGAAGCTGACAAATACCTAGTCACTAAGTGGAAAGCTGACAAAACCGCTTTTTAAGGCGCCCGTTTATTAAGGGTCACGTAAAAAGGTGGAAAATGTTCTTGTGATGAAAAATAGTCAACAGCAATCGTAGTGTCACACGACCTCAGGGAATTTGGCAACAACGGTAATCAAAAATCCGTCACTGAACTTATCCAGTGGAAGAATGACTTTATGTGAGAACTAGTAAATGATTCCGAGACAAGTGCCAATCAAAAGAGCGACAGAAGCTGAGTTCATTCGGCGGCTTATGATATAGGAGACGGTTTGGTGAAACTGCTGTGAGAGATTGTGACGATTCAACAATTATGCTATTGACATCCTCTGCAGTAGAATTTGACTGCAGCTTATTCAGATCGTTTGGTGAATAGCTGGTAGTGAAATGATTTGATTTTCAAGCCGTTCTGGCGCCTGTATTTAGTGTTAACAGTGTGCGTTTTATGAACGAAAATCCGTATCAAATTGAAAGCTTACCAAGATAGTTTTGAACAAAACTATTTTCGATAACACTCTTTGTAGCGTAGTCAATTCCAGGAGACAAACTTATGAACTGTGTGTACATCTTGCAAAGACAACGAGTAAATGGCAATCAGACAACTCTCCGACGTTAAAAATGGCAAAGTTTGTTGAGTGAGGCGTGAAAATTCACTATTCCGGCGGACATTTTGTAATCAACATTCCAGTCTGATGAAGTAAAACTAGAGTCTGAAAGGCGTGCTGCCTACAACAAACGCGGGAAGTTCACAGTAAACTCCGAAGATGTCATCGTGGAAAATAGCAGCCAGAAACGAATGAGGTGAACCGCTCTCAAGTGTTCAACCATAGATGCCCACGTTCAGCTAAACGCATCGGGAGTTATTCATAGATAAGCAGGGGAGCGAATAGCTACTAACGGAAGTCAAGCGAGTTCATTCACTCAGCGTTTAACTCCAAAACTAGGGAAATCAACAAATGGTCTGTCAGCTACACTACGCTTTGTTGGCGCCGTAAGCAACTGGCTGAACGCAGAAGGTGGACGAACGACAGCTTGGTTTAAACAACTAACGACATTTGCAAGAAAACCAGTTTGGGTAGACAGCTTTCGTCTTTTAGGTTAATGCCTTACCGATTTACAGGATCTGTTGCTGCGAAAAGCAAACAATCGTCATCGTGTAACTCAGTTGTCGGTGACAGGCAATCAGGCAAACTAGGTAAAGTATATCACAATTTGTTGGGTTGTTTGAATGTCAGTTGTAAGAACATTTGTGTTAATAAGTAAACGTTTTGGAGAAGTTAAAATGAATTAGTTCCATTTCTTTATCTTGGCTTACCCGTGAGCCAGGGCCATTTGATTTTATTTCACGCGACAGCCGAAAGGTAAACACCAGTGCCCAATACTGAATTATCAATAATAATAACGACATCGATTTATCATCATCACCGTCACCATCATCATAAACAACATCGTCCTCAGCATCAGTTCTTGATAAGACCAAGCAATAATAAACTAAATTTTGGGATGTAAATACTAAACTTTGAGTCAACTAAGAAAGGTATATACCCATAAGTTTTATGAAAACAGCAAATATTAAGTGAAGTTTGATAAAATACAAGGATAATGAAAATGGTTTATACAAGAACTCTAAAATGAATTAGGCAAATGAAGTGGCTAATACGTGTTTCCCAACCGTGTCAATTAAACCGATTTTTAGATAGTACTCTGAGTCATTTCAAATCTTTATTGAAGTCTACTACATAAAGCAAGATATCCTGATTATTTTTCTGCATGGATTATGTAAAAGTGAAATGAACAAACATTAATGCTATTTTAAATGAATTCCTTCTTTAGTTCCAAATTCAATACGAAACTACCAAAAACGAGTCACGTAAACCAACATTCTACCAAACGTTCATCGACGTACCGAATGGGCCCAGACGATAATTGAACGTGACCACAACCAAACCCATGGACGCTAATAAGTGACCAGGATACATGTGACTGGAACCTCCAACGAAACTGCCTCCGTGAACATGAAAAAGAACGGGATACCGAGTTTTCGGGTCCTCCCGTGTGCTCTGTGGAAAAGTTAATAACTACTTTGCAAGTCAGATCATTACACGTGGACCAAACATACTGTCATGAAAATATGACGGGTAAAACGAATAAGCACAGTTCACCAAATATGAGTATAACGTAAAACCAACGTGGAGGCCGTTCCAGTAGTAACAAATCCATGTCTTGACACCATGCAAACGGAGTCGGGTACGCCTAAACCTCGATGAGTTGTTAAACGATTACAATCTGAATAACGAGCTCGACGACCAACAGAACACAAGTAGGTTTGTTGAATATACCTACATCACTAACAGCCCATATCGAAAACCATTCTATAAGGTCCAAGCATGTACTGCATAGGTCAGACCGAATAAACAGGTATACGCTTACTCCACAGACGAATAAAGTGAAATATGCACGGATGCTTTGGACTTAAAACCATCGTTTGGCAACGTTCTTCTAAGCCGATCGCTTCAGGAAGTCATGTGCTCGACGAAATAACTTTGTTTACTTTATGTACTTTAGTTGGGCATTGCTGGCTCTTAGCAACCAAGGTGTCAAAGTTACATCTATGCTAGGTTCTGAGAAGAAATTTACTAAGCTTGATTCCTAAGTCCCGAAACTTGCCATGATTCGTTTCCTAATAAATGAATACATTTTGTTGAATTCAACAAAAGTTACCGAATGGAATTCCACTTACTACTGACAAAATCCTTCAATATGTTAAGCCCTGTTGGATTTCCGATGATCTTAACATTCCCAACAAGAACATGGCAGGGACATCTCAGAAAATTTGGTAGATGGTTAACACGGATAATAAATAGGAAATTCCCATGACATCCAACCCATAACCTTGTCTATAGTCAAGAATCGCCATCCTACAGCCACGCAAAACAAATAACTTTTCAGAGACTGATCTTTTCCAGCTTCAGTCTTAGAGCTAGCACAAAGTTTTTGTTGTCAATAGCAGAATCTCATGGTTAGATGAAGTGAACTTCGTTCTGAAATCTGAATGCAAAAACGAACACCTTTCATCTCTGTCAAAGTTTCCGGAGTTTGCACCCAAGAATTAAACGAAACAAACCGGACAACATTTCCTACTTTAAAGCCATGGTGCTGAGAAAACAGCAGTTCGTTTCTGCCTACCTCATCATTTTGTATGTAAACAACCGTTTGATCAAGTATGGAACAGTCCCTGTGAGACTAACTGGACGATAAATCCACAGTTTTTATTTATAATCTATTTATAATAGCGGGATCACCGAATTTGAGTGCCAGTTCTCATGAATGTATGCCTTTTTTTATTCCGAAACTGCACACAACTGCCAAAGGCAGCATTATAACCTCAACTACTGGCTGTAGCCCTGGTAGGTAGATGCAATCGGCAGCCCCGGTCTTGTGCACAGCCAGCGACTTCATGGAGTCGCTTGGATATTGGTTGTCAATTTACGATCGTCTATGTCCGGTTTCTCTATGACCTCTTGTGTTAACCCTCTCGAAGGAGATTGTTTGCCTCCTTCATAACAGACATAGAAACAAAGATACATCCACCGACTATACAGCATACTCAGTAACGACGACTTGATTCAAGCACCATACAATCGAATTAGGTCTTGGTGTACACATTTTGCTTCTTCAAGTGACTTTAATTCATATATTTATATTTGCATGACTACCGGTTGTCACCACACCCTAGATTTTAAATTTTTTACGATTACCGTAATCCTCGGTTCGTATACACCTACATCATGCCCCTTCCATTCCGTTATGGAGCTTGATAGTGTTTTCAAGTAACCGTTATTTATCTTAGAGTTATTTTTGCACATGTTGTCAAAACCCCTTTTCGGTAGCAGGAAACGTACTTTTATTTGAAATCATACACGTGATTTGGACTGGAATTTTTCCCACAACAATAAACAGAAGTTCCCGCGCATTGCCAGCCAATTCTTATTTAAGACTGAAATTAATTTCACCATGAAATCTTTTCGCTTCATGCATTACCCGCCTTTCAACGCACAACTGTGGTTACCACGTCGTCTGTGGAACTTATTTCTCTGGCGTTGCCAATTTCAACTTCCTGACGTTGTCTCATTTTTCTATGTGGCGATCTTTGCAGTAGTTTCAGGTACACCATAGGTGGTCTATTCTCATTGAAAATATTTATTTCCACTTATCAGCACCAGCGTCCAATATCATAACACATCTAATTGACATGCTGACTGTCGTCCCATGGTCGTAGTGCGCGGGCGGTGTGAAGTGAGCAAAACAAATGGGGCTGCTTATAAGTATATGAAGTTAAATTGAGCAGGCATTGACCGCAACAACCGAGTAAGTTAATATTCAAAATTCTCGTGGTTAATCCATAACAAGATGAAACCAAAAGAGTTATCGATCAAGCCATTTCTCGATTCATTCTGAGTGCTTTTGTCTGAGAAATCAAACCACAAAAGTAGAAGTGCACAAGTTTCGGTGACAGGCAGTCATAAAATGACATGTGTTGATGCGTTTAACATGTGTTGTATGAAAAGGCTGTCAACAGGATGGGTGGGTTTATGAGTCAGGTGAAAGCACAACGTGAAGTCCAGGTGCAAAAAGTGCTGAACCAGCTGTTGTGTGGGTGTAGACTATTTGATGGGTGGCGGAAATAAGACAAACATTCTTCGTATGATGTCAACGTGGTTCACTCAGCAGATCTTGTCGAAGTACTGACAGGTCTGAAACTCCAATCGATCCACCATCTGTGGTTTCAGAGACCACTTTTAAACATAGTCGCAGAGTCAATTACAACTCAATGTCGAATTAAGATGACGAAGGAAATGACAGCTGAAGCACGTCCCAAGGTCCACAAATTCTGGACACTTTCGGGGAGCTTTTTGCTTACTCTGTAGTGCCAGCTTAGAATTTGTGGGCAGTCTAATCAGTTAAATAGGCCCGACAATCTTTGAAAGTCATCTGATACACACAGCTTAACCGCTCTAGATGAGATCGTTTGTCCCTCAAATTAAACAACTTCACCATCACCATATTGGCAGCCTTAAACGCCACTCTTCAGTGATACTAAGAGACCACGGAATGTAATCCTGCTTCACAGCTAGCAATGAATGCCCTCATATCGGTTCTGCTTAAGTTTCGAGGAATAATAAGTGTAATAGACTGGTGGTATTGTTTACATTACGCACTGTGTGGAATATATTTTGAAATAATCTCGCATGTATTTCTCGTCATCAGCGTCTCTCATGGATTGCGCACAGAATACAGGGTGTGAATCCATAATTTTATTAATTTTACTAAGTGAATGGTTCAATTTTAACCGCCTAGAGCACCGAAAACCTGAAGAGCTCTAATATAAACCATGCGATTTAAACTTGTGCCGTTGATTACATCATTACGGTCTCAATGTTGGCCACTGTCGAGGTCATCGCCACAGGGTCATCTAACCTAACTGACGTGGGAAGAAAGAGTCCGTTCAATTTCTTCAAGTGTCTTGGTCAGCAGTTGACTTACATGAACGATGTGCAGACAGTTAACATCCAACTGGATTCCATAAGTACAGAAGAGAGTGTGAATTTTGACTAATATGGAGCTTTGTATGTGGACGTTCTTACCTTTATTCTGGCGTTGTATAACTGTAGTCGCTTGACGAGACCTCCACGGAGGCATGTTTGCTACTCCTCGTGTTCTATGACTAGGTGAGAATTTTGGGTAGTCTTATGGTTCCTTGATTCATTTTGCTGATGGCAATTGGTCATGAGTGTTACAAAACTCCATAAGTCCCGTAAGGCTTTAAAACTGATCAATTTACTAAAAACACTGCGATTCTATACGTAAAAGTTCTAAACTGTTTCACTTACGTTTGGATAAAAAATGTTCAAATACAAACAATCTTCGTTGAAATCAGTGAAATTTGGGTACAAGAATTCAATATCCACGGTATGCATACATGCCGGTCGGTATTTTTTTGCATACCACGGAAATTTAGTATTGAGGTAGGCTGGAGTAGGCAACTAGAAGTAAAATTTATAAGGCAAATTATATTACTCGGAAGCGCCTCGCCCCAACAGGTGGAGCAGCATAAGGGATGCCCAGAAAGCTGTTCACAAGGATGGTTTCCTGTAAAGGATGGTCAGACAACTGCGTGTGCACAGGTAACATGCGCTCCGCGTCAATAGATATAGAATACCCTACAAAGGCTCCAAACCCTGGCCTAGAAAAAGAATAAGAATTAAAGACTTCTCACTTGGGTATGGTAACAACAACATCTTCTGCCATCAAAGGAATAGTATTTGAATAAGGAACGTGAGTGAAATTCGAATGCGCATTTGAATGCAGTATGAGAAAAACTTGGAACAAAAACGCTGACAACCATCCCATGGGTAAATTTAACAATGCGCTAGTTTATCAAGGTCAAGGTTGCCTAAAATTAGTAGCACATGTACACAGGATTCAGAAAACACTCCGGCTGATTACTGACTCGCTTCTGAACAGAGCAGAAAACGAAATTTGGCCAAGAACCGTGGCTTCAACTAAAAATGACTGCTTTGCTGCCGCTGAACGTGATTGTCAACACACAGTTGAGAAGTAAATTGATGAAATTTGATGAAAAGATGCTTCGGGTCAAATTGCCGACATTATGCGGGTACTTTTATTCTTAACCTATTGTGCAGACACGAACATGAGTGATACACAGTTTTTTGCAGTCAGTTATTGGAAACAAAATGGAAACAAGTGTAAGGCTACGCACTACATTGATTTGAATAGATTTTCGTATTGATTAACTTCCCCACTGAAATTATGTGGGAAGAACAGGGGTGGGTGTATCCAAAAGCGTTTTCGAAAGTGGTTCCCTCATATTATTTTGGATGTCTTTAGGGTCACAAATGTGAGGATTTTTGTAGTGAGATCACGTTCAACGTACCCGAAGTCCTCAACTCCCTGTGACGTGAGAGTTGCCTTGCCGGTACCACCGCGCCGGTCCACAATACCTTGTAAATGTAACTTTACTATAAACCACTGGCATCAAACCTAATGTGTTGGCGAACGTACTGCAGTTTTACGCGTTGCTGTATAATGATTCCGCGCCATCTCTGCTACTGTAGGCTACACTCATTAGGATAGCAATGTATTAGCTATTACCGGTGGAAACGTTACCCAACCAGTCTGACGCTTTTTGAATTCTGAAGGCCGACTGGAATTTTCGTCGACGTTCGTCCTCTCTGGCGGCTGCCGTGTGGTTGTGCTCGATGTTCTCTCACATCCAACTCCCTAGCGTTCTTAATCGTTGCACTGAAGTCCGCTTGTGAACGGTGAGTAAATCAATAAGTGAAGTTTGTTCGTAGATTCACCGTCTTCTCACTGTGACTTCCGATCCGCGTTAATATAAGGCTGGAGAAAACTTGAGCGTGTAAACCTCGAAACTAGCATCACGACACTGGTGAGCCCGTTCCATTAATTATTTTTACTGCTTTCTATTATAAGAAAGCTGAATATGATGTGAGGTATTTTTACCCGCGGCAACTCTACAAATCACGGTTCACCACTAAGATTCTTGATGGTGATTGCTGAAAATCATTCACGGCAAGTTAATTTTCACGTAGGTCGACCGTTAACTTGTAATATTGTAATTTTTCGAAATTATAGCTGACTGAATGTTCTAGAAAGTATAACGTATACCTTTTTGCTGTAGAGGATAACTTTGTTTCAAAGTTTGAAAGATTATTATTATGGTCGCTAGGAATCGCGGTTATTTGGTGGTACGATACCGCAACATTACGGAAACTGTTGCGCATGCATTTTAACCTTTCCGCTTGTGTTCACTCCCTTGTTATCCGTTACACGTGGTCCGCCTACATATTACTCATCGTGCCCCACACCACATGAACGTTCTTGACTGACTTGTTTGAATGATTTACAGATCTCCCTAGTGACATGTCATTCCCGCGTGTTGACTTTACGCTGCGCTGATCACCGCTCCATCCCTGTACCCAAAAATACACTTACTGTGGCTATTTGTTCCATGTCTTTTCATCGACTTTGAACTGTGTTGAAGCCGTCTGTGATTGCTGCTCTGTGCAAAAAATGCTGTCCATCGTATCGTTGACAATTTAGCTGAAGTTCGCATTTTGGTTGATAAATGTATAATATAAATAGTAAATCACTTTTCTTTAACGTGTGCACTCCATCGTTCAAGAAATAGACGTTGCTAGCTGGCATGAATGTGGAGTTGTATACGAACCGCAACTTTTAATTGGACTCGAAATATATTTTGAAGCACCGTGAGCAAGTAACTACAAATTACGTACTGAGTTCCTGCCATAATGCCAACGGTAGCCAACGTGGTCTGTTGCTCCTTTTACTGCTCACTGGAATCGGGCATAAGTTGATTTGGCAATATGCCTAAAAAAACTATCCTTAATTTTATGCATTTAAATAAACGCCCGGTGGGTGGTACTTGATATTCTTTCTAGGAAGCAAAATGGCTGAACAGAAGGGAAGCAGGCTTTCCAACTGGCAAGCATGGTTTGACAGATTGACGGTTATGCTCAACACTCAGTTGATTTACATGCTATGATCACAATGCTACGACTTACGATAAACGCGCTGACGTTTAAGCTCGACAGTCAGCACTATCAATGCATTCTAATTGGATGATCATCAGGTGCATGGAAGCTATGGTAGGCTTGGAAATCCAACTCTCTACCCTGGGATTCAAAGCCCGCAGCTTCGTCAAGCCCTATTGCCGTACTTGTGATCCGGTTGAGTTAGATTAGTACAGACGGCAATCGCCTCTCTGCGAAACGCGTTGCTCTCAGGCAAAGTATATTTAACAAGCTACCGACGATGGATTAGGAATTAGCCTAGAACAAATCTCGCCTTGTATAAGGTCAGTTTACTGTATAGATAGAATTTCTTTTTGAGGATGGACAGCAGATTAACGCGTGGTAAACGCATTGAACTTTAAAAACAGCCCTCACACGTGCCATCACTGATGTACAACACATAATGTGTATGCACATGGCTCACTCGTAGCTATTAAATAGTACTACACACGAAGCGATTACTTTGAACTTGTTCAATCGTTTAAATTACGGTAGGGCAAACTCCTATGGGGTTGCTTCAATATTAGCTGACCTGCAAACGTTGTCAGCCAAGCGAGTGTGTCCTTCATGTACAGGTCGACGTTAGCCACCATAAGACGTTCGCAACCGTAGGTGCACTGCATCTCCAACACCTGCATTAGCCACTCACTGTGGAACCAATTTTACCAATGGCCGCGACTAAGTGATCTCATGGGTGAATGCACTTTTCAGGCTCACATTTGCATTCCCGAAACTGTTGTTCGCCCGATCTTCGAAGTAAGCAACATTTGATTGTGTACAGACGGCTCGCTTAGGCACCACATAGAGCCAACTGCACATGAGGTAGTTCATAAACCTCTGGTCCATTCGTCAGATTATTCCAACATCTCGATTGAATCTTAGACAATCAATGGACAAAAGTTTACCTACTCTTCAAAGTTATCAGAAGCAGCCTTGCTATTAGACAAATATCGGTCTCCAGATGAATTTGTTAGAGTGTTTATTATGGAGTTAATTACACCAACTTACGTGTTTTATCACGGCATCTCGAACATGGAAGTAGCACAACATTATGTCGCACCCAAAGACGATTCGTACTGCTCGCATTTGGGTCACCATTTTGACAGGTATGTGGTCCGCCACCATTTCTCGAAATGTTTCAGTCGAATGACACAACAAAACGCATTTTCTACTCCGAACATAGACATATATTATAGGTCGTCCATGACTCATCCCGTCCGTGACCAGAAACTGATATAGCTATAGGCTGCAACTGCCAATGTGAAACCAAACGGTACCTACCTGTGGCGGTTGATTCCATGCTTGACTTCGACGTTTACCACATCAGAAAAACTTTTAAGCAGCTGCACTTGCTGCATCCGTGTGAAACTTATGAGGGTGTATTTAACATATTCGCCCTCGATAACACGCAGCATGCCGTTACCCTTTATATAGTTCGAGATTTCAGTCAAGTTTTTAGGAAAATCGATGTACACAAACCCACTTACTTACTATGGGAGGATTCAGCTGATGACGAACGTTGAAAATATATTCTTGGTCGTCACATACTTACCATCACTTTACGGTTTACACTGATCAGAAACCGTTGATATATAATTTGAACGCCTCATCCGACAGGCATTCCCCGAAGGGGAGCAAGGCATCTGGACTAAACTTCCCGATTTACGACACGACTCAGGTACGCAAAACACAGTCGCAAATGCCTTTCACTCGCACACAAATTCAAAGATATCGATCAGTTACTAGCTTAACTGTGGCTCGAATACCAGGGTGCGAGGGATTGT
The DNA here is from genome assembly GCA_014338405.1 of Paragonimus skrjabini miyazakii. Lineage (NCBI taxonomy): Eukaryota > Metazoa > Platyhelminthes > Trematoda > Plagiorchiida > Troglotrematidae > Paragonimus > Paragonimus skrjabini miyazakii. The sequence continues at coordinate 98,180 of JTDE01001979.1, forward strand.
GAAGCTGGTTGAAGTTAGCACGCCGGTACGCTAGTGGCACTACAGGTCTCAGAATACCCGTAGTCATCGAAAAGAATGGTTCCATCTCCATTAGACAGCGTAATGGCGCGCAGCTTTAAGGAGTAGCGTTGCGAGGCAGCTTGGAAATCAGACTCTCGCGCCTGAGCCTCAGCTGAGTCACCGAGGTCAACAGAAGTGGGCGTGACTACAGTGGCGTGGAGGCGCGAAAGCGCGTCAGCTACAAGGTTGAGGGCGCCTGAAACGTGCCATATGTCGCAAGTAAACTGCGAAGCATAGTCCAGGTGTCTGAACCTCCTGGGAGAGTACCTGTCTGATGAAGAGGCAAGTGCATACACCAATGGTTTGTGATCCGTAAACGCAATGAAGGGACGACCTTCCAATGCATGGCGGAAGTGACGGATACCTAGATAAATAGAAAGTAATTCTTTCCCAACTGTGCTATACCGAGATTCGGCAAGCAATGAGCGTTTGGAGAGGAAACCTAGGGGTTGCCATTGGTCATTGATAAGTTGTTGTAATACGGCACCGACGGCTACGTCCGAGGCATCAGTAAGAAGGAAAAGAGGGTCTTGAAGGTTTGGATGGGTTAAAAGAGCACCATTAGATACAGCGTTTTTAAGCTCGACGAAAGCCGTGCGTGCTGAATCTGTAAAATTGAATTTACGTGTACCGCCTCGGAGTAAGTCCGTGAGGGGCTGAAGAAGTTGCGCACAAATGGGGATAAACCGGCGATAGTAATTCACCAGGTCGGCGAAACGTCGAAGTTGTTTGAAGGAGGTTGGCTCAGGAAAATCGTTGACAGCACTTACCTTTGTTGATAAAACTTGGATGCCAGAAGCCGAAATAATGTGGCCTAAAAACTCCATGCTACACTTTTTGAGTTCGCAGTTAGCTGCATTATCGGTTACCCCGTGTTGGGCTAACCTGTCTTTCAAGGAACGTAGATGTTGAAAATATTCTTCCTCGGATGAACTGATCACTGGTATATCGTCTAAGCAAGGGGTGACGAAATCCAGGCCCCTGCGTAGTGCGTGAATAAATCGCTGGAAAGTTTTTGCAGCGTTTGTTAGGCCAAATGGCACTTGAAGGTATTTGAACAAGCCAAAAGTTGTGATGACGGCCGTTTTGCGGATATCCGCCTCATCCATTCAGATCGGGTTATAATTGCGGACCAGATCAATCTTATTTAACAGAGTTCTGCCAGAAAGGCAAGCTGTCAGTTCCTGAATGTGGGGGTTAGGATGCCTATCAGGAATTGTGACCTTGTTGAGGCCGCAATAATCGCCACAAGGGCGCCAGTCACCTAATTTCTTTGGAATCATATGGATAGGAGAGGCCCATGGACTTTCATAAGAACGCATCATTCCTAGTTCCAGCGTGTGTTCAAACTCCGCCCAGCTTGTTTAAATTTGTCCGGGGCCAGAAGTCTTGGCCTACGCGACACCGATAAACCTTTTTTCCTGATATGGTGCGTGCAAACAAGAATCACTGGGAGTGACAGTTTTGTGGATCGATCGAGCTGTGAAAAATCCGAGAAAAGAGACGCGTAAGATTTAGGAGTCTCAGGATGAAGGATAGGAGGACTGATGGCCTCTGTGTATGCCTGGATGCCGTTGACGCTAAGCGATGTACGGGACTTGATCAGTTTCCGTCTTCGGGTATCGACCATGAGTTCGAAATGCTGAAGAAAACCGATTTCTGAAATGGCGAACGATACGGCTTCAATTACGAAAACCCAGCGAAATGTACGTCGGAGACCGAGATCAAACGTGATTGAGCGTTGAGTGTAGACGGAAATTGGCGTGCCGTTAGCGGCACGAAGCGTAGGCAAAGAGGTGGGGGTCACCTCGCCGGATCGTGGAAGAACCACGCTGACTTCCGCACCAGTATCGACCAGGAACGTGGTCGTCGAACTTAAATCTTTAATGTGAAATAAGCGAGTGCTGTGAGGGTTCCGGCCACGTTTGTCGCCACTACGGGCCGACTTGAACGCTTTCCTGATTGAAGTACATACACGGAGCGACGCAACGCTTCGCCCGATTGCCAAACTTGTTATGGCACTAGCACAATTCACCCGACTTCTGAGGGCATTTGCATGGAGATTTACTTCGGTATCGACGGGAGGAGGAACGCGTTCTGAGGCGGGCGAAATCCCGTCGGAAGCCTGCAGTCTCTGCCCAAACAGCACGCCAATCTTCTGGCAGTGGCGGGCAGGATAATCCCGGCGATGCTGAAAAGTCGAGGCTCTTGGGAGCCTCTGCTGTGCAGCTCGTCACCGCTGTGAGCGGGGCAGACGAATAAGTAAAAGAACGGTCTTGTATTCCATTTGCGAGTTGTGCGGCATCTAACAAGGAAGGCGAATTAACAGCTATGAGGATAGCTTGTGTGCTCACCGGGAGACGCTGCATCCGTAATTCCTTGAGGAGTGCCTCATCCATAGATGAGAGAACTAGCAACTGTTGCATTTGAAGCAACAGATATGACGGTCGCTTATCACTTAACTGCAGATCCCTAAATAGTTGTTGAAGCCTCTATCTATCAGACGGTGTGTTCCGTTGGATTACAACTTTCTTGAGGGCTTCATACTTATGTTCTGTGAGTAAGTTTAAGAGGAAGTCCCGTTCTTGCACTGTGACCTTTTAAGGAAGCCGGGCCAAAAGTCGACTAAATTTTGCTTGATCTGCGGCGATACACTGGTTGCAGAACTCCGTCTCCAAATACATAAACCACAAGGCGGGTTCCATGTCTAAAAACTGAGGAACAGTAATGGTGACTGCTGCAAGTGTCGGTTTAGGTTCTGTTTGTTGTACATGGCATATCAGAGTTGAAATGACAGAAGTATATAGATATATAAACTCAATATAAAAATCGGCGTAAAAGCTACGTGTATATAAACGAACAAGTAATAACCTGTCAAATAAGTTGCCACACATAAAAACGGTTTACCAGGTTGAATGAATTTCGGTGAACTGAAAAATTTGCTGAAAGAAATTTAATGGCTTCACCAGGTGCTGGGAAAAATGGGTAAGAATCGGACTTACCAAATTGTAGACGACTGGAAAGTTTCTATTTCAAGCCGGGCCTATTCTCCACAATAACTGAACCAGAAAAGAGGTTAATGGACAACGGGGTTTATTGTAAGCAGACCGGGAAAGCAATCTATAAGCAAAGCACGACAAATCAGTGGCTAGCGACCGGAAATTGTAATTGTTAATTGTGACCTTGGAAGGTCGAACAAACGATAATATACAGACATGCAATCAAACAATATCAATACTGTCAACAGTCAAAATAATTAACACGATAGTTTGAGTATGTGGCAGACCAAGGTTGTCTCTACAGAACTCTTGCACATCGCAACGCGGATTTCACGTGAAAAATTCGTATACTACGGATGTTTTGCTAACCTCCGATGAATTGCCGGAAGCAGCTGACCAAAGTATCGGTGTATATGTTGCACACCTAGAATTTGCCAAAGCTTCCGGTCACGTAAACCGCACTGTCCTGCTTGACAAACTGCACTGTTATGGGGTGCAAACTAATATCTTTCGATGACTGGAGTCTTAACTCACTAATCGGCAATACACAACGTGCGCATACGCTGTGTTCTCTCATCGACAAACAAACCACAGCGGTGTTCTCCAGGGTTATACTGCTGGTCCGCTCTTATTTCTCGCTCTTATGGATAGTCTTCCTATTTTAATCTCGTCATCCACCGAGCTTGCTGCAGATGGTGTCAAATTTGGCGCACCACGAGCAATCCTGATGATCCAGTGATTCTACGGATTGTCTCCACAATGTGCACGATGGATCCCGTGTAAATGAGGTTGTTTCGGATGCTGAAAAGTGCAAGGTTATGTGCATCCGCTGCTCGGCAAACGCCATTTACTACCTCGACGGCGTCCTTCTTTAAATAATAATGGGTGATACGGTTCTCGGCACACTTTCGAATTCATCCAACGTTGCATCGTGTGCAAAAATGGCTATCAATGTCTTGATGCTTTTGACCAGTTTGATTATCACCGCTTTGAACTACAATACAACACTTTCAACCGTCGCATCTTGAGAATGAAGCTGCAATTTGGTGCATCGATAAAATTGCGTAGGTGGGGAGCGTTATGTAAGTCAATCATTCCTTTTACCTCCGTTAGTAGCTGATGTACATATCCTCGCAAGAACATAAATAATGGGAACACTACCAAAAGTGAAAGTGTTCTTTTTAGGATTAAATTGCCGCTCTACAATCTTCATGCAACCACTCTAGCAGCAGCTTTACACCAACACACCGATGACAGAACCGCCAGTTTGGAACAGAGAACATGGCGGTTCTAGGAGTAGACATTTTAGATTGTTCTACGTTTCTCGATCAGCCATTGCGCATTTTCACACTAGCCATCTCACAAGGGTTTGTGCCCTGTAACAAAATCGAATTGGCTTGATTCGCACCTAAACATTTACGGTTGTAAACAAAAGAATTACGGAAAAACAAGACGTGATAATTGTGAATTAACACCTGCTGAGAAAGGCTTGTGCAGCTATTCGACCATCTTATGACCAAATACATACAGGAAATTAGTCTGCAAGGTATACGGCAGTGTTCATGACCAAGTCTAAGAGGAAACCGGTCAACCAGGTATTGAACATAAAAGTTAACATGGCTTGCTCCCACACATCTGCCCTATAAGACAAAACACGAGCGTGACATGCACACAGAACGGCACCAGTACCCCAGTTCATGCTTCGTCCCCGCGACTCACTGTGTGCCCTACTAACACACGTGGTGGGGTAGCGGTGGTTTTCGAGAATGGCCACGATGAGGTGGGAGTGGGTTATTGAGCTGTATCGCATTTCTACGGTTTTTCGTTTACATATCTATCTGTGAGCAATGAAACCCTCTTTATATGGTTATTCTTCTTTCCCGTTACTCGGTTGATTTTTTCAAATGCATTCCTGATTTTTCCGAATTTTTTCCCCTGTGTTTAGGTGTGCTAACCACAACATAATCGTGAAGGTCACTGATGGCGATGCATTGTTGTAATGTGCTATGGAAACCAGCAGGCGCGCACTAGTTGAATTTGAATTGGTGACGGAGCATGCTGCTGTGTTGTCGGCGCCGTTTTAGTTTCCGTTTGTATAAGTCGTGTGCATGGCTTACTAGGCCTTTGGCTCATGCTTGTTCTTGTTGTGTATCTTTACATTGCCCCACAGTTGGTCCGCAGGTGTGATAGACAACTCGAGTAGAAACAGCCGGCTGCATGCTACAGTATCCGTTTCCCTTCCGGGTAATCTTTGTTTCAGTATTTCCTAAGCCCAATTTCAATGAAATCGTCGAGGAACATGTTGAAACGTGCATTCGTATCGAGGTGGACAATAAATCGGCGCATTCGTAAATATCTGATTAGTTTTGTTTGCACTGGGTGTCAGCGGATGTTGTTAAGATCAGCAACTTTTGTGGTCCAACCAGTAGCATCGTACACCGAATTAGCTCTGATGGATGTCATACGGGACTCTCCTATAGACCGTGGGTTTACTTTTCGTTCATTTATCTCACATCAGTCCTGATTGCAAATGACGTCATTGTTTGCAACTCAAGAACGCTGGATACTGAAGAGGGGAACAGTTGTGACATTGCTCAGAGTCTGCGCAGCTGGTTTTCTCAAACCAATGTCTCTGTGGACGCGTTCAAGTTGTTGTTGAATGTGCTACGTCCCCATCTTCTAAGCTTACTGAAGGATCCACGAACATTGTTGAAGTCACCATGATCGGTCGTACTGCGAGCTGTTGAGTCTGGGAATTATCTTCACTTTGGGGTGAGAAAAGATTTAGGTGGCGTATCCCATCTATTGGCGGGTCCTTCAAAGTTGGTTGGCTAACTCAACATGGACGGACTAAATGTGTTTAAGTCCTTGAACTACACCCTATGGCCTAGTTTGCGCTGCGTTGTTGACTCAGCCATGGCTTCCCCATCCATTGTTGGTATTTTCGGTGGACTCGGTAAGCCCTTGAATGTATAGAGGAGATTTTGTTAGATGTTATTTCAGAACTAAAAGAGTCAGTAACTGAAGATTACAGGCTGAAAAACCGTGAGTTTCCTATAAAGCTCTACATTGTCTTTATTATTTGTGAAACAGTCCATTCCCTTCAGAAGTTTGAACAAAACAGTCAGAAAACGAAAACTGGTAGATGCAAGCATTTCGTATTGACTCATCAGTACCAAATTTACAATAACATGAGTTTTTGAGTTTTTTTGAGTTGGTCAGTGACTTGGACAACATCAATCTTGCTAATGAGTTGATGCGCTCCATAGATGTTCAGTCACTGTTTACGAATGTCCCGCTACACGAGACAATTGATTACATTTGTGAGCTCAT
>JTDE01001979.1:109231-119598 GCA_014338405.1 Paragonimus skrjabini miyazakii
GCAGAGCGAGCAAGTCTCAAACGATGAAGCGTAAGGCTTGGTAGAGATTCGAGCACACAAACGGACATAAGCGTTATCCAAAGTACAGACGGGCGCAGCGCAGGACCAGCTAGGTTCAGCGTGAGTGCCGATTGCCATACGAGGAGAGCTTGGCTCAACGAGCCTAGCAAAACCCAAAGGCGTATTATAATTACGTCCAGTCAAAAGACTCCTTCCGGGCGTCTGTTGGATGCATCAGTAAAAAACAAGGAGAAAACGCTTCCACTAATGAAGAGAAGGCCCAAGCATTGCTCCAGTTCTTTTAGAGTGTGCATACAAGGGATGGTGGCAGGTCACCGCACGTTGACTTCGCGCCTGATGTACCCGTTATGGAGGAGGTGGTAGTCACTGCTGGAGAAGTGCGGGATCAGTTGGCTAAACTGAATGTTACGAAAGCAGCAAGCCCAGATGATATTCACCCTGCAATTTTGAGACCACTTGCGGACGTATTGGTTGCTCCCTTGGCTGTTTTGTTTAACAAATCGCATGGTGAAGCCAAACTACCCGCGAATTGGGAGGTAGCCGCTGTCACACCGATATACAAAGGGAGCAGTATGGAAGAGGCCTCAAACTACAGGCCTGTGAGCATTACGTCAGTTGTATTGAAGGTGTTAGAACGGATCTTAAGGGATAAGATAGTGCAGCATGTCACCAAGTATAACCTAGTGACTGCTCGACAACATGGCTTTGTAAGTAAGACATCTTGCCTCTCTAACTTACTGGCTTTCTTAGATGAGATTACCCTACGGCCTGGAAAAGGAGATTATGTTGAAGTATGTTACCTGGATTTTAGAAAGGCCTTCGACTCGGTAAGTCACAGACTTCTATTATTAAAATTGGAAGCATTTAATATATCTCCAGGTGTCTTGGCATGGGTGAAGGAATTCCTGCGTAATAGGAGTTTCTATGTGCAGGAGGAGGGCCCCAAGTCACACACTGCACGTGCCACCAGTGGTGTTCCCCAAGGGTCAGTTTTAGGTCCCCTGCTGTTCCTGATATACATAAATGATCTGGCGAAGAGGATCAGCAGTCCCTGCTACATGTTCGCAGATGACGTGAAACTCGTGGGATGCTCGAGCGAGTCCTTGATGCAGCGAGACCTTGACGAAATTCATCGGTGGACAGTCGACTGGGAACTCCCGTTAAACTTTGCTAAATGTAGAAAAATTACGGGGGGTGAGACAGAGAACCCTCTCAGGTGGATAGGGTAGTCTGAGCCACGTGTACTCATTCAAAAAACTATCGAGATGAGTCACCTAGGAATACAGGTCACTGGAGATTTCAAGGTGTCAACTCAGTGTATGTTTGCAACCCGTAAAGCAAATCGGGCGTTCTATCAACTGGAGAAGACAGTGGCCACAAGAAAACCCGGCGTCCTTGTGCCTCTGTATAAGGCTTACGTGAGACCACATCTAGAGTACTGTGTACAGGCCTGGTGTCCTTATTTGGTCAAAGATGCTAAGGTCCTAAAAAGGGTGCAACGTAGGTTCACGATGTTTTTTGTAAAACTTCGGGAAATGGATTACTCCAGCAGACTTAAGCACCTTAATCTCTTCTTCTTGGAAAGAAAACGAAAAGGAGGAGACCTCATAGAAGTCTTTGAAATCTTGAGAGGATTAACCGAGGCAGGCGAGCAGTTGTTTACTCGCACCGAAAACTCATCGCTGATAGGGCGCGAGTTGAAGATTGTGAAGGAAAGAACAAAGACTCGAACCCGGGCCAACTTTTTCACATATAGAGTTGTGAACAGTTGGAACAGATTACCGTCCGAGGTGGTGTTGGCCAACACAAATACCGACTTTAAGCGTAAGCTTGATGCTTGTTGGTTGGCATTATTCCCGGATACGGAGAGATAAGGTGACCAGGATCTACCTAACCTGATGGCAACCCCCTCTCTTTCCTTTCTCTGTATCCTTATTTTGGTGCTTCTCATCCCCTCTTTATTAACAGTTATAGACGGTTTGCGTAGGTCATCTTTATTAGTTAGTTGTCTCTCAACTTTCTCCTTTTATCAGAACCAGGAAGTATTTTTATTCTGTCATCCAGGAGTCTGATGGAGATATGGTACCACCAGCATTGGCTTTAATCCTGTCCTTTAATTTGAGTATGCCATGATTGCTGACGGTGATTCCAATACCTCTTCCTTCCATCATTCAACCTTTGGCACCCAAAAGATCGCTTGCATGGTCCTGTTGAGGACTTGACCGGGGATATTCTCGCTGCTCTTTCGATAATATACTGTGTTCCACATACCACTGAAAACTCCAAAACACTATTGAAGGGAAGTTTTGTTTCTCCATTTGTCGCAGCCCGGTGGGATCATCTGAGCTAACTGGTGCAAAAATCTGGACACCAACCGGCTACTAGCCTCAAGTCCTGTGATCTGAACCGAACTGAACTGAACTGAACTGAACGTAGGACAATTCACCATGATTCACCACTCGTTGGTACCACTGTTGTTAACTTTTCCATGGAATCAGGATGTATTCTGTAATAGAAACAAGGTGAACTGTTGAAAAAATGATATTAAAGAACACTCTCAGCAATTCGCCGAGATGGTTCTTCAAGGCCGAAGCGAGTTGAAAACGGCCATTTAGGCGCGAAAAGAGATTTTTCAAATTTTCCATAAAATATCAAAACGCATATTGCGGGATAAATATACACATCTTCTGGAGTATAATCAAAGCGTTGCAATGAAAAAATCAGCTATACGTAAAAATTGTCCATATTAGCACTTTTGTTGCAAAAAATGTATCGAAGTTTTTTCAATAAAAGCATCATGTTGGCTTTCCTCATCGATTGTACGTCCTGAAAATGCTTCCGCCGGAATTTCCGTGGTAGAATACATAACTTGTGTTTAGTAGAAACGCTCAATTCTGCGTGGTTTTGTAGATATGATTGAATTTGTAATCCTCGACTACGTTGCGTTCACATTGCATTGTACACGAAATATCACAGTATTTCCTAATTAAAGTTATGCCACCACGGTCGCTGCTTAAGTATTCACCTGAATTATATGTTCAGCTTGATTTCTTTATAGTATTTCCAGTGGTAAAGGGTCTACGTTTTCACCTGGTTGTTTTTACCTACGGTGTAGTGTTAACATAGATAACACGCCCCACTCTATCAGCAACAACGTGTGTATTGTTTTGTTTATTGACTATTGACTATTCTTGAATATAGCTTATCACGTGAACGCGAGTCAGTGCTCATTTATCTGACAGATAATGACCAAATTTGATGTTCATTATTTATCCGACGAAAACATTGATTCCCACTTCTACCACTTCAGCTACAACCCACCTATCTTCGTGTCATGGAAGATTATGATTCCGATGACAGTTGGTGTATGGTTTCGCCGGCTACAGACTTCACTGACGGCTGCCAGTATGGTATCTCATTTTTGACCAGAACTGAAGAAGATCATTACAACTTATGCCCAACGGTATAAATACACGTATATTCCGAATTCTCCCGATTTCTACTTATCAACGTTGATCATAGGTTAAGTGAACTGGACAGGGGAGTTACTTGTGTGAACGCATATTAAATAATTGAGCGTTGATCATGACTTAAGTGAACTGGATGGAGCAGCTACTACTGTGAACGCATATCACATACTTGGACATTGATAATAGTTTACGTCAACTGGACGAAGTAGTTGCTAATGTGGACGCATACCACCAACTTATGCGTTGATCATAGCTTTGGTGAACTTGACGGAGCAGCTACTAGCATGAGTACATGTGATATGCTTGAACGTTGATTATTGCTTAAGTGAACCAGACGGAGATAGTCTCTTGGACACTTTTGGTAAGATGATAAGCGCCGCGCTGAAACTGGTGTATAATTTAGCAAACCTCGTCCTGCTCTCACAATCCGCTAGGTTACCTCTACTCCCGATCAAAAAGCAAACCCCTATGTTTTCTACCAGTCATTGTATCTATCAGTTCTCCTGCAGTTGCGGAAACACATACATTGGTAGAACAGAAAGGATGCTTGAAACCAGGGCCAAGGAGCACATCTCAAACTGGTTGAGAGTTGCAATGTCTAACCCACCAATGAGTGACACTCCGCGAGGACGAAACGCCGTTTCATCCATTGCAAGGCACTAGTCGACTACAGGTCACACTGTCAACACCGCATTTTCGTTTAAGTTCTTGATGGACGCTCACAACTCACAATTTCTCAAGTATATTGAAGCTTTGTTAATCAGCCGTCAACAACCGGTCCTATGTGCACAAAAACAACTGTCTTTCAACCTTCGTTTACCGTCGGTGTGACCGTGAGTGCCAATCACGATCCAGCCTAAGTTATACTGTTGGCCGTTTCAATCAAATATTGTTTTGTTTTCATGTTAGCCACACGTTTACGACTGAAGAGAGTGTGTGAAATGAATTCATATCGTAATTTGTGTCTTCTGACTATTCTATTCAAATTATATAATATACTTCGACATTATTGCACGCGTTGGTTATTCCGACTCATATGCCTTGCGCTGAGATTGGTAGCTGCTCTGTCCGGTTGACTTAAACTATGATCAACGCCTAAGTAGTAGTATGCATTCACACTAGAAGCTGCTCCGTGCAGTTGACTCAAACCATGAGCAACACTCAAGTATGCAGTATGCGTTCACATTATTCCATACTCCCCCAGTTGACATAAACTAGGATCAATGCCTAAGTATGTAGTATGCGTTTGCAATACTAACTGCTCCGTCAAGTTCACTCAAGCTATGACCGATGCCTAATTATGCCGTACTTATTCACCTTAATAGCTGCTCTGTCCGGTTGACTTAAAATATGCCAAACTGTGCTCCATGCTTACACACATATAAATGCTCCGTCCATCTGCTCTACCTTACAAGTTATGCCGAACTGTACTCAATGCTTAGACATTCATAACTGCTCCGTCCATCTGTCCTACCATACGAGTTATACCAAACCGTTCCCTATGCTAAAACACAAAGGTGGACGAGTGAAGTCACTAGGGACAGAAACACGAGGATAGAATCTTGAATTATGTATTTGACAACTGTGGATAAATGTACATACTACCTCTACTTTTTCCCAGCACAGAATGTATCCTTCAGTTTTATTATGTTATTGATGTTCTCCCGGATGATTGAAACCGTGTATCACATGAAGTCTTCATCATCATGTTGTTCATCGCAAGTGATATCTGCAAGAAGTCTGTGTACGCATATATGAAGGGACTTACTTTCTTCAATTATATCAACAGGATGGTCGCTCCAGGTAATGTTGACTCGCGCTTTCTTCGGCCCGTGTGAAAGTGTCACACTGTCAGCGGACCGGTCTGAGTCAACATTCGTTGTGGGTGGTGTGCTAGACTTGCACTCCGTTATCGCTGGGGAAGTGCAAACAACGGCCAAAGTATATGGAACTGACAAAAATAAGGATTCGAAACGTGCACTTACCAGGCGACTGAGGTTGAAGCTGATTACCACAGAATAGACACTCGTTTATGTCTGCCATTTGGATACATTTGGAGTAAAAAATCAGCTGATCGATATCACAGCAATAACCGCCTATCTGTACCGGGTCGCCACAGTGTCCACATGGCAGTCCTGATGTAGGCTTTTTCACCCACCTCGGTTGCATACCGCTTGCAGTTGAACCCATCTGGAAGGTAAGCCAGTATTAGCACGCTCCACTATCTTACTGGCGAAAGTAATGATGGTGTTCAAGCAAGCCATCGCCGTGCGGCTGTTGCAGTCATGCAGTTTTTCGAGTACACGATCAAGGGCTTCATAGTGGCGGTTGAAATTGGTTGCAGCAGGCGGCCGAAGCTGCCGGCCCACCAACCGCCGAATTAGCAAATTGTACTCTGCAAGCCACTGATCATGAATGGGGACCTCAACTTTGTAAAGGAAAATGAACACTACAAAACACGTTACCGTAGGGGTAGAGATGTTTACGAAACACCGACAGAATGTGAATGCATGGATGCCACATTGTGCGGTAAAAAGCGCATTCACATGTGCCGTGTACGCTATCGACGACGAAAGCGCCGCCATCTTTTTGCACTTGAAACTGCAATGTTTAGAGTGATCACTAGAGAAGTGCTTACCCGGCACTCAGACAGTTTCGAAAGGGAGTCTTGGAGTCCGTCCTTTCAGATGTTTTTGAACAAGGTGACTTGCAAACGTCGTCATTCTGTGAAGAATGTTCTTCATGTAACAGTCAACCTCCACAACTTCACGACGGTCACACCCACAGGTCGTTCGTATTTCATACTCCCGTAGCAGCCACTCACTGTGGTACCAAATTTTCTGAATGGCGATGGCTGCAAAGTCTCTTGGGTGCGTTCTCTTCTTCAACCGTCCGTTCGCGTTCTCCAGCCTATTATTCATTCGATTGCCGAAGTGGACAACATCGCCTTGAACATGGATGGACCACTTCGGCTTGATGTACAGCCAGTTACACAGCAAATAATTCAGAAACTTCTTACCCGTTCGACCGATGATGTACAGATCACGTTTAAACCTACGGTTAACAGTGCAACTTACTCTTCCTCATCTTCGGCCGTAGCCATTCGGTGGAAGAGAAAACGACTGCGAAAAGAGTTTGTCTTACAACAAATATGACGGACGAATCTTGCCCACTTACATGCTTACGTACGGCATCGCGTACACGGAAGTAACACAGCAGGATGTCGCAGCCGAACACTACATGGACTGCCCTCATCCGCGCAGCCATCTTATCCATGACAAATGTTTTCACCGCAATCGGCTCGCCCATCATTTCACGAAAAATTTCGAACTGTCTACGTAGTGAAGCATACTTCTTACTACGAACGTACCCGCACATCACAGGTCGGCCGTGTCCCATACCGTCTGTCACTAGGATCTGATATAACTTCCAACTTCGAAAGTATGGGGAAATATACAATGACATACTTGTGCCTGTTTGTCTCGTGAGTTGCATCCACATTCATAACAAGTGGGAAACGTCGGAATAGTTCAATCTGCGTTTGCTAGGCGAAGCAGATATGCGTATATCGGTTGTCTTCATCTCTCAGAGTGCGCACCATACCTAAAGCACTAATCACCGACGGCACCTCATCAAGGTTCTCTAACATACAGTGATCAATCTTACGTAACAAACTCACTTGACATTGCAGGTTTTAACTTGTGGCGGATGTTTCCAACGTCAGCGGTTGTGATAAACTTCCCGTAAACATCCGCTACATGTTGCTTAATGTCGGCAGTTGGTGTATTGTACTGGAACATACGCCTGCACTCGTTCAATTCATCGGCGGTGAGTTCACGATTAGTAGGATGTGACTCATATAGCAGATGATTGAGAAAGTGGTTATGCTCCAACTCGTAAGAGCTCTCAACCAGACACGCATCTCGTCGGACCACATGAAATCGTGATCTGTAACATGTGTCACAAGAACTGGTTCGTTAAAACTAACAACGATTAACCCACTAGACGCGTCGCACACCACTGCATACACTCCTAGGCCTTTTGTACCTCGTACAACGATAATAAATCCGCGCGGTTTTCAGGATACAACGTCATCTTACCTTATCGTACTTCAAAGCAGTTTTCGACCTACGACTCGACCCACGAACATAAATAAAGCCCACCTCGTCCATGTACCTCTGAAGGCACTCCTGAAAGTGTGAGAAGGTGCGAAATTCGCGATCCTCAAACATCACTTTGAAAATAGCAATATAATCCATTTCCTACAAATAAAAAGTAAACAACTGGAAGTGAAATAAAAAAACAAACGGCGAAAGTTGAAAAATACATTAAAAACAACCCCAGCACTCTTGTGATATCATTTACACACGAAATCGACCACAACAACGTTTTTGAAAAGCAATTACGATGAGGCGGTTTCTAATTAATGGTCAGTTAAAACAAACAGATATGAGGCCATGATGCAGAGTTCGGCGATGTCAATTTCTGAATCAGCTACCAAGTCATTAAAACGGTTTATTCCAGGAAAAAAATGTTCCCAAACACGGCATCTCGGGAACTCACGTTCTACGGCTAGCATTCATGTGACCCCACCAATCTGGGTGCGGATGTACTGGTAGGGTAGCGACCGTATTCGTTGTTGTCAACTACGTTAGAGGCACGAGTGCCACTTGTGCTCTTTTCGTTATCAACTTTCGTATGTACTTAAACGTTTGTTTGAACGACTAGAGATACCGACAAATATCCCGCGCACCCGAACTTACGACCCTGCTGCGTGCACGCTTGTCGCTCCGCTCTGTTGTCGTTTCGTCTTGGTATCTGTTTATTCTCGTGTTTACCTCGCAGATCGACAATATACTCTTTGTTTAATCGTTGTGTTATTCTCGACAAACTGGTGAGCCCATGTAATTCGTGTATTATAGTGTACATCCGAGTTCAGTATTATTTCGCGTCATATTACGTCTCAAGTGTATATTGTGTAGACGTACATATTTATTTAAATTTATATCTCGTTCGCAATCACTCAATCCCCATGGATATCAAGGAGACCAAATCTGAATTTTCGTCTTCCGTATCACTGATCACTTCAGCTGTTCCCGCTTTCGGAGATCTTCATTCGGACCTGTGGTTCACTGTGTTAGACATAGAGTTCAACAATCGATGTATACCAAGCGATGCAGACAAGCTCTCGCGGCTTATACCACGCCTTCTTCTAGATATGTTGAACCTAGTTAGCGATATTTTGCTAGGCTTAGCTACTGATCGCTATGAGTCGGCTAAGTAAACAATTCTTAAAGAAACACAGCCGTCCGACAAAATGTGTCTAGAACAACTGTTCCAACGGTTACAATTGGGGGGCAAGAAGCCATCGGTTCTCCTTCAAGAAATGCCACAGTCTCTCTTACAAGAGTTGTGGATGCAGCAACTGCCTGAGTATACACAAGCGCTAATGTCCGTGTTACCCTCACGTCCGTTAGGTGATCTTACGGTTTCTGCCGACGCAGTACATGAACGTTTTCGAGACTCGACACCATCACCACTAGTGGGGCAGGTGGTTATTTCTAATAGTCCCGCGGATAGTTCGTTAACTACAAAGGACGCCGAAATAGCAGTGCAGCGCAAGGCACTTCAATGTCGTGAACGCAATTCTGTGGAACCAAACGCCGAGACAGCTCAGCTGAGACGCAAGCTGGCGGATCTTCGTGCCAGCATTCGGCGTGCTAGGTCACCATCAAAAATTCTTCTGACGCGTGCTCGATCACCACCCGAAATAAAGACTAGCGATGTTTGTTGGTATCATGAGACGTATGGTGATATCGCTAAACGATGCCGATAACTATGTGGCCGTCGTGGTAGCAAACGTTTTCACTAACAGGCCGACGTGTTTTGGCGACGACAGTCACAGGCCAGTCGAACAACAGTCGTCTTATCTTCCTAAACGGCTTGACCTCTAAAATGCACTTCCTAATCGATACAGGAGCGGGGGTTAGTGTCATCCTGCATTCGGTAACGGATGCACGATTAGAATCTGACACTGCACTCCGAGCAGCAAACGGTACGCCCATTAAAACCTTCGGCCGTCGACTGGTGAGTCTAAACCTCGGTCCTCGTCACGATTTTCGCAGAGTTCTCGTAGTAGCCGATACACCTTTCCCTATTATTGGGATCGACTTCCTCCGACATTTCGACTTGCTGATCGATGCACGTCGATCGCACCTGATTGATACTTCGACAGGACTCAACACTCGGGGTAAACCGTCGCATACGCTGTGATCAGTCTAATGCTAGCCAATCCCGTAGTTGAGGAGCCTCATGGGAAACTTTTATCCGAATTCCCTCAACTGGTCCGCCCCGCTAACGTTTTATCCACGACGTGTGCCTTGGACTGGACGGTGTTTATTTGTACTTGGATGATATCGTGGTCGCTAGCTGCTCACAGGAGGAACATTGCGCGCACTTGGGTTCATTATTCGCCCGTTTGTTGCATCACGGAGTGACCATATACCTAGCTAGATACTCGTTTAAGATGCCCAGCGTAACCTTCCTAGGCCACAGTATATCCACGAGCGGGATCGAACCTCTATCCGATAAAGTGCAAGCAATAATGGACTACCCGGAGTCTACCTCATGTGAGCAACTTCGCCGTTCTGGTGGTTTTGTAAATTTTTATCGTCGTTTCATTAATAATTCTGCTTGAGGCCTGAAAGAGCAGAGGCTGCGCGATAGTGAAGCTCGTTTCTTCTGAGTCCGTCTGACAACCACTTGTTTCACGAAAGCAGTGAACAATTCCCGTTCCTGATCTGTGAGATTTTCAACTGTTGATTATCGCTGCGCTATATTTCGCTCAAATTCGACAATTCCTCCGCGATGAGTAAC
>JTDE01001980.1:5906-16828 GCA_014338405.1 Paragonimus skrjabini miyazakii
GACACAGTTAACTGTGTCTCAGAACCCGTAAGGACAAAGTCTCCATACTACGTAGTAGCCTTTTATGCAGACGGTATAGTTTTGCTGTCCGAGTTTGTTCGACATGGAACGTACTTCCGGCGGCGATTTTATTGGCACCGTCAGTCGATGCATTCAAAAGACAGCTAGATGACCGATGGCCGATGACACTCGAGCACTTATAGCCCCATGTTCCTTCATTGTTGTCATTGTCTTCCTCTCTCGTCTTTTCCCATTCCTCCTCGCCTTCACCGTGTTGTTTTCCCTTTCCATTGTTATACAACAAAACGGCGCAACCTCTCTAGGTGTTCGACTGCTGCCAGCTGCTCCAACACTCAATACACCTCACATACTGTCACGATTTCAGCAGTTCACGTGGTCGGTGCGAACGGATAACAATAAAACCGAGATAGAATCTATTGTGAAACCACAAACCACGTACTACCAACTCTTACAGGAATACCTCGAGGTGGGGATACTATGCAAGTATTGTGCTTCCAGCTCCGCAAGAAACCTGTGAAACTTCGGGAAATGAACTTCGGCTTTACGGTGCGACAGTTGCAGCGGATGGCAATATCGCACCAGCGTATCGATCACTGTTGAACTATACAACCGCCTCAAGGGGAATCGCTCTGACCGGTTATAGTTGTGTTGCCTGAACTGTTGTCCAGTGTGTATCAGTATGAGTCCTCCCAGGACCTAGTGTTTCAAAGCGAGGTGACTGATAAGTGTTGCCTCCAATTCTGTGTAGCACGCCGGTACGGTTGATTCCTGAGCTGCTGCCACGTGCCGGTGCCCTAGCTCTTGGTGGGTCGATGTGGTTGCGAGAGCCCCGTAGGACCCGTTTGCATGGAGTAGGAAGAAAACCGGAATTAGACGCCAGCGTAAGACGAATTCAACGTTGTCTGCGTCCACCTTGAGACCTGAAGTCATAGAGATTGGCCGTTCCTTAAGTGGCTATTTGGACCGTCTCGCAGACGCTCAGTGGGAGGAAGCTCGGTTAAAATGTACGGAAGTACATCCGCTACATGACTAGTGCGTGTTAGCGTTCAGCCATCCCGAAGCTGCCACCCACTGATCTCATTCACGACTAGTCTATGATTTTGCTGCTTTTTGTGATCTACTAATTAAACTGTTCACAACTGGAGAAAAGGATTCAGTTGCAAAAGTTACTGTTGGAGCCGCTTTCCATCTTGACCAGAGATTGGAGGACATAAATGTGTCACCGAGATCGCTCGGAATTATGCTGGAAGCTGTACCGTAGACCTTCTGCAATGTTCCTCAAAAGCACGTCGCGCAGACGTGGGCATAACAGAAGACCCTGTTATGACCGCAACAGACGCTTGGTCTGTAAGGTTGTTTATTGCACGAAATCCCTTACAAGTTATGTGAAAACATGGAACAACAGACGCGTACATTCGTTTGTATGACTGACGAGTATCCGCACCTCTTGGTCAGCAGTGCATCGTCATTCATGTTGACGACGTTCCCCATAGCGCATACCAATGGTCTCAGTAATCGCTTCTGATCCCTTGTCTACTTGGCATCGGGACCTGTTCTCAAGTTCACAAATTTACGCACTATACTACTCACAGACGAAGGTGCATGTTAAACAACTTCAAAGGACCGTGAACGCCTGAAGGTAACCTTAAGTGGGCTGTACGATGGCAGGCGATTTTCAAGTCAAACGGAGGAGGCCTCAGGTTCGTTGGAAACCTCTTGTATTTCCCTCAAACAAATGGTAGTGGTAGGTGTCTCGTTAACAGCTTCCTCTCCTCCTTCTTCCAGAGACAAAGAAACAGGCTCAGTCCGAATGAAAATGGTATACTCAAATTTCCAGAGCCTCTAAAACAAGAGGGGTGAGGCGGTAGAGTTAGTTCGAACTCAAAACTCTACACCGCTGGCTTTTGCGGAAACATGGTTGTTAGTAGAAATGTTGCACGCTGAAGTACCACTTTCAGTGGACAGCAAATATGGGATGTAGTGCTTTTATGCGCGGTTAGTCCAGAGCTAGTTTGAGCTGACGTTACTCATAAAGGACTGGTACAAAGCAACCATTGCGCCGAACAGCTATAATGTGTTAGGTGTCATATACCACTCTCCTAGTACGTTTCCGGCGCAACCATCAGACGATATATGGAGAAACCATTTGCTACCTAATCATGGGTTACTTCAACCCGCTCACATTAGTGGTTCGGACCGTTCTTCTGAGCTGTTGCTTCGACTGGTCGCTTGTGCCAACATGTGACAGCTCCCACGCGGTTGTGGACTGGATGTCACCAAGTTGAATCTGGTTCTGTCCGAACTAGAGTCTGACATCAATTGCTTAGCTATTTTGTCTCCATTAGGGCATACGGTGGGCAAAAGGTGAATCGCGGGCAACACTCCTCCCGGTTTGACGAGATATCGGACGAATTCCATTCGAGAAAATGGGAGAGACTACCCGAACTTTCGAGTGGAACGGTAGCGCGGCTACGGTTGGTGTGAACTGGCGCAAAGTCAAGGACAACCTGTTGGCTCTGGTGGAATGGTTTGCAGTGATGTTTCGGAGTCGTTCCCTTACTAAGTGGCCTCCTTGATTTGATACCGAACTGCACGCCATCCTCAAGAGCAGTGGATGAGGTTCTGAGCCGGTCTCAGTTCCTACGACGCCTACCGGAAAACACGATACGAATGTAATACCCTGAAGCTGAAAGGGAATCAACAGTATGAGAAAGGTTTGGCCGTGTAATCGGCTACAACATCTAAGGGGCTCTGGACATATATCCGACAAAACCCTAGAACCACGGCAGAAATCCTGGCACTGACGGATCAGCAAAAGTGAAGCTGTTGGTTACTTAGACAAGACTCAACTTATAACTCGACATTATACTTCGTTCTGTTTTCAGGATAATACGCAGGCTGATTTGCTGGACGGTGCCGGGCCATGTCTTACCGAAACACTGTTCACTGGTACAGCAGTGGAACGCGAACTGAGGTTGATCGATGTTAATAAATCTCCTGGACCGGACAACGTCCATCCGCTGTTCCTACGTGAACTGGCGGTGGAATTATCCGCACCCGTTGACAGACTTGTTTCGGCAGTCCTTGAAGGAAGGCATACTGCAAGTGAGGTGGAAACTAACAGTGGATGTGCCTCTGCACAATGAAGGAAAACGGTCGGAGGCTGTCAACCACCTACCAGCGGGATTAACTTATGTTCTTGTAGAATAAGAGGGCGGCTGGTGACTCATCCTCTACAGGAGCGCGTGGATTTCCTGACGCTCCTCAGTGAAATGTCACACGTGCTTCGGAGAAGACGATCTCGTCTGACAAACCTCTTGCTTCTCAGAGGGCGATCTGTTAAAGCGAGAGCTGGAGACAAGATTGCGGACGTTGTTTTTTGATTTCCGCAAAGCTTTCGGCAGGGTTTCGTGTATTGATTTGCCCATAGAGTTAAAAATAGACAATCAGCTCGCGTATGATAGACTGATTGGCAAGTTTCCTTCCTGGCAGGTCATTTGCTGTCGGGATCAGTCAGCATGCATTGGACTGGTTTCCTGCTCCTAGTGGTATGTCTGATTTTCATCAAATGTCTATCGGACCAGGTACAGTCGCTTGCCCCATCTTTGCTGATGACATATAGGTAAGGAGGACCGTCTCTTTAATCGAGGACAATCAAAAATCGCAACAGGACACAAGGTCCTGACAGACAGTTCAGTGGCGCGTGCCTCTAAACCCACAGAAGTGCTTCGTGTATTTTGGTGGCGTCAGGGATGTCGGAACATGTCATGTCTGCGAGTGCTTGTCGACACAGTGTGGCAGCGAGCGAGACCTCGGAGTGCTGGCGTCTGACACTCTCAAACTGCAAGTGCAAGCTATGCAGGCCTGCGTTAAAGCTAGGAAAATGCTTGTGGCCATCTGTCGTCCCTTTGCTTATGTGTCCAGGGAGGCTTTTCATTCAAGTTTTCTCGTCTCATGTTCGTCTGAGACTGAAGTACGGCTACGCAGCAGTGTTCCCCTGTACACAAAGAAAAATATCTTGACTTGAAAGAATACAGAGAGAAGCTGCACGTATGGTTGTAGGGGTGAGGGGCCTCTCCTATAGCCAGCTGTTGGATCACCCGATCCTGTTTCTCCAGAGTTATCGGCGATAACACGGCGATCTTATTGTGATGCGCCAAATTTACCGAGTTGAAATAGAGGGGGAGCGCAGTGCACATCTTCCTTTCTTAAACGAGATTAAACTCTGGAGTCATCCTTTTTCAATACTCAGAAAACGACCAGAATGACTCCAGTCTGTATTTTATCTGTTTCGAAGGGCCGTTAGTAGCTGGAATGCGCTACCAGCACGGATGATGCTGGCACTCAATGACGTAGCATTCAAGCGGCTCATAATGGCGCACACTTTAGCGCGCTGGAAGAAGTATACGTGATATAATAACTGCGCGTTTTTTTATACTTACGCTCCAGATGCACATATCGTGGTGTTTCTGATTCACAGTTTCTGATATCTATTTCAGCCCATAGTTTCATTGTGAGATGAATAAGATATAAGTTTCCGGCCTTTTGTTGTTCTGCTCTCCACACCTGCTAACTTCTCGTTACCGTCGTGTGATTGATGTTAACAATATTTAATGCCCTACCTAGTCTCCGGTGTTGAGATGCTTGATGAAGAGATCCACACAATCGGCGGCTCTTGTATTCTATCAGTTAACACTAAATAGTAATGAAAGAATTCCCCGTAGTTTTGAAAAAACCACGTCACTGGACGAAACTTTATGTGAATATAGCGAAATGTAGTACATAGATTAATCATTTTAAAGAACTTGTTAGACTGTTTTAGTCGGTATTATTTACTTTAAGTTTGTAGCAATATAAATGGCTTCATGAACTTCGAGTAATTTGTTGCTGTCACTAGCTACAGCCATATAATTATGACTATACTCATCATCACCAAAGACAGCAATATATCAGTGGTTCACACCGATCCTTAACTGCCACACAACCACGACGAAGAAGAAAAAGCAAACCCTGTATAGGAAGAAGGAAGAAAAATGGAAAGGGGAGGGGACCTAACCAATAAAAATAGCTACGTTTACATTCAAACCTTCAACATCAAGGCGCCTACACCTTGCAAACAAATAGCCAAGCTGTAAGTGTAAGTAAGACGTCATCAGCAAGATTTTCACTGCCCCGCGTCATTAAGTGCACTCACTTCACAGACAACTCGGTCAAACAACGACAACATTCACGCCACTAAGCTCGGTTAGCCGCCATCTCACCTAACGTCTCAAGCCACCGACTCTCTGAGTCGGGAGGGCTCCAACCCGGGAGACGAACCCGATCTACCGTGAACAATTTCATTTGTCTACACCAGGTCATCATTTGTCCACCTCGCACCTTGCACCAATCGACCGCAACGTCGGCAATCAGTGTGCAGTGTGGCAGACGACTAGCTGGCATCCTTAGTACATGACCTAACCACTTAAGTCTGTACAAATGTAATGACTGAATAAAAGAACTCGTTTGACAATCAGTGCCAAACACCCGCTTACTAACCCTCTCGTTACTCAATCGCTGGTGCCATCAGATACGAGCGATTGAACGCAGACATCGGTTGTCAAACACCTGAAGACGGTTCATATATTCTACCTGGAGGGGCCATTTTTCGCTGCCGTAAAGTAATATAGCCTTCAATGTTGTCTGATATACGCGACCCTTAAGCTTCAGAGAGATACCTTTCTGTTGCTATAAGTACCTCAGATTAGTAAACATCGCCCTAGCCTTGGATATACGCGCCTCTGTTGCATTCCCTACACCTCCGCCACCGCCGCTGATACAGCTTCCCAAGTATACAAACCGGTCAACAACCTCGATGGCTTCATTATCTAACGTTAAATCTACGTAATTACAGCAATCTTGCAGAAGCACTTTGCATTTCGAGGCTGCAAAGCGCATTCCGAAGTACTTAGCAGAACGCGAAATTGCGTTCAACTTTGCTTGTGCCGCTTAAAAGTTGTCAAACAGCAACACATTATCGCCTGCATAATAAGGATCAGTCAGCCTTCCACCAAGTAGGATGTCAACCCTGGCATCATTTGAGTGCTGTAGACAGTCCTCCATTATTTCGTCCATGACGAAATTGAACAAAAATGGTGAAAGGGGTCAGCCTTGACGAACGCCGCTCCTGGTGCTGAAACTGTCAGACAGCTCACCGTAAACCCTAACCTGAGCCGAAGTATGGGAGTAAAGCGCCGACAGTATGTTCACATAATTGGTCCGCACACCCCTGCGTTTAAGCGACTCTAAAAGTGTAGACTGATTCATCGAATCGAACGCACATTTATAATCGAGAAATACGGCAATTGTTGGCCGGCGGTACATATGACGCCGTTCCAAAATTTGACGAAGTGTAAACATGTGATCAACACATCCCCGGCCAGGACGAAACCCTGTCTGTTCTTCTCTAATGTTTAACTCCCGAACTGCAGTGAGTCGACGAAGTATAATGGATACCAGAACCCTAGAAATGACTGGAGTCAAACTAATTCCTATATGGTTTTCGCAAGAGCTTGGTACCTTTCTTGAATATAGGAACTATTATCGCGTGACCCCAGCACGGAGGGATGGTCTCCGTCATCCACACAAATTGAAACAGCTGAGTCAAGGCCTCAACTAACACCTCCCCACCTTCTTCAAAAAGCACTGGCACGAGATCATCTGGACCAGCAGCCTTATCATGACTGAGAGCCGAGATGAAATTGCGAACTTCAGTCTCAGTGGGTGATTCTAAGTCTACCGACCAGGATGCTACATCACAAGTTTGTGGTGACAGCACGGTAGGAGCAGAAGGCCAGATAAATTGACCCTCAAAGTGTTCCGCCCAACGTTCTAACCTTCTGGACTTGTTACAAATTAGTGTGCCATCTGCCACGCCGATACCTTCACTGACAGACGGTCGCTTGGGACCAATAGAACGGATGAGCTGAAATAGTTTGCCGGTGTTCCCTGAAGCAAAGGCGGTTTCCATTTACTTAACTTTTTCCACTAACCAAGCCTCACGATCAGCCTTTAGACTACGTTTCAGTTTCCTACGGATATCTCTTCTAGACTTATTATGTGAACTACCAGGAGGAATCTTCCGTCTGGCTTCTAACAATTCCAGAGATTCCTCTGAAATCCGACATTTGTCAAACGTATGTACCCCTATGCCGCATGCTATAGTACCTGCTTTCTGAATAGCTTGTCAGATTTGTGTCCAGAAGGTATTAGGATCTTCGGAGAGAGTACCACAATGGCAGCTTTGTAAGCTAGTTTGGTACTTATGCTTTACAGATGGTAAAGCCAATTTCTCAACAGCCAGTCGTTGCTGTTGATGGGGTCATTGTCCAGCAAAAATAAGAACAAAACGACAACATACCAATGCATGATCTGGGTCCAAGTACGTGCTCCAATAAGAACGACAGTCTTGAATGGAACCACGCCACCTGTAACTAACAGCTATGTGGTCTATCTGAGACCAGGCCTGATTCGGAGAAGGAGGGTGCCAGGTATAACAGTGACGTGAACGATGCCTAAAACTAGTGCTGGCTAAAAATAGCTTATGCTCAGCACACAGCTGCAACAACCGCCCGCCATTTTCTGACCGATGTGACGCTATCCCAAACTTGCCAGCTAAACGAGATTCGGCCCCATCAAGGCGGCCGACCTGAGCATTCATATTGCCTGCCAGAACGACTATATCAGAGCCACGTGTTGACTGAAGAAGAGCGGCCAGATCCGAGTAAAACGCATCTTTGGCGCCGACGTCACTACAGTCAGTAGGAGCGTAAGTAGACGTCTAGAGCTGGCGCTAACAGAACCTGCTAACCAAACGACACGGAGTCTACTGTTAACAGGAATCCATTCTATCAATGCGGCTGCGGCCGTCGTGCTAAGGACTATACCTACCCCAGCCTGACCTGTAACGGCGGCTGTGGAATCACCCGAAGGGCATAATTAGTATCGGGTAGACAATGCGGGTGCTGTTAGTTCCATACGCTGACTACTATCCTGGATTCTTGTTTCCGAGTTACAGCAGACATTGACGTGCAACGAGTCTAACGTTGGTACGAGGGCGACCTGTTGACCTATCTGTTCTAGAGTGCAAACGTTGAAGGCAATTTGCATTCTATGTCTAAGCAAGGAACGAGGGAGGCCTGAAGCTAAATGGCAAGAGACGGAGCTTACCTGCTCAGTGCTACCACGGTTAGCTACATCTGTTGTGGGACCTGTGGAGTAACCATCAGAAATGGAGGTCGGGAGGGGCCTGAGAACGAAATTTGTTAGGACAGTGGGGGGGGGGGTCAGCAGTAGCATGTTTTCACCTATCCACCCTGCTGTATGCAGCAGATAGGGCGACCCGGTTTATACTGCGAGACGGCCGATGCAGTATGGAATTACTGGTGTTGTGACTATTCATGCTTGTGTGTGGGCTGAGATACTGCCAGGGCGCCCAGACCTAGACAGGAGAACGATTAGGGTTCTCAACCAAAGGCTTTGGCTCAAAAGCCTATACCGCAAAGCAGCGGGTGGGTGGCAGCGTACCAGAACTGGTACGTTTTCCGAAAGAAGATACTAACCTTCTTCCAACCCCCAACCTGGAGGACCAGGAGACTGGTCTGTCAGACCTCTGCCTATTGGCCTGCCTGGCGTGAGTGACTCTATCGGTGTGGTGACCACACCGTCCAGTTTAGCGCAATAGGTCATAGAGATGCGCAAGCCGTCGCACCGCGTCCAGGTCCAGTCTCGCTGTAACCCCACTCGGTTGGCGGCATCCGATTCGGACTGGCCTGTCACAGTGACCGAA
Source organism: Paragonimus skrjabini miyazakii (assembly GCA_014338405.1). Taxonomy (NCBI): domain Eukaryota; kingdom Metazoa; phylum Platyhelminthes; class Trematoda; order Plagiorchiida; family Troglotrematidae; genus Paragonimus; species Paragonimus skrjabini miyazakii. The sequence goes on from JTDE01001980.1 coordinate 14,755, forward strand.
GCCAAAGGACGCCTGCTCTCAACCATTACCCGAAATGATTTGCGCTGTAGCACTTGCGGTTCCACTCACACACCAGTCATCCGGTGTAGATCCGAAGGAATGAGACCGGTAGGTGTGTGATTGAGGCCTTTCTGTCTAGCCGTCTAATACTGATTAGCCAATTCATAGGCTAGTTTAAGATCGAAATCCCTATCTCTCGAGAAATAAACAGAGACTGCAGTGGTAATATCTACACTGGGAAGAAAAATATTGAAAATATGACGCAAGAAGCATTATAGGAGTACATGTTAGTCCATTCCAAAGTGGATATGGAGTTAAACCAAAATGCAAGGTTAGACTGGAAGAAAACAGATAAAACGTTCATCATGCAGTATATCAACAGTGTTAAAGAAAAGAAACGGCAAAAGCCCATAGACAACCAAGTTTCTGAAAATGGGAGCGGGTGGGTCCCAAACGACGGTAGTCGTTGGTTGATGTGAACAAGAAAAAAAGATAATTGATATAAACTACTTGACCCTAACGTACTCGTCTCTTGGCCTACGGTGTACTGTGAGCACGCTGATAACCCACTAATCCCAAACGGCTAGCGCATTCGCGGCCGCACACATCGCAACGCCACATAGTCATGTCACCACGACCTCTAGTACCGATGGTCCCCTTGTGTACCGCGAGCTTACGGCCGCGCAATAATTGTTCATTGAACCCTCGGACACCAATCCGGATCATATTTCTCAAGACTGTCTGGTTCAAAGTCAAGTCTTTCCAACATCCAAAATCGATGTTACAACGTGAAAGACTCACCTGGATAACATCCCGATATCTCCGCTTTTGACCACCAAGATTTTGCCTACCTGATTTCACCTACCCGTGCAGCAGCTGCCTCGGAATACGGTCGTTTCCCATCCTATGGACGTGACCTAGCCAACGAAGCTGATTCAGCATCGTCATGACTTCCATTCTGTCCATGTCCGCTCGTCGGAATACCTCAGTGTTCGGAACGATGTCCGACTATCGAATACCCAAGATGCTTCTTATACACTGCAAATGGAAACGGCTCAGATAGCACACGTTCCGTTGATACGATGTCCAAGTTTCACTACCATACAGCAGTATAGACAACACCATTGGGCGGTAGACACACACCTTAGTGGCGATCATCAGGCTGTGATGTTTCCAGACACGTCTTTCAAGACGTCCGAAAGCAAAACCAGCCTTTGCCACACGAGCTCGTAACTCGCGGTCTGCGGACAGATCTGTCGACAAATTGTTACTTAAGCAGCAGAAATCTGCGCAGCTGTCGACCACACCTCCACTAATGAGAATTTTAGGTGCAAGTGCAGAAACAACACCTCCTCCCGGAAGGGGCTGTAAGAAAGAAAATCTCACCTATGTTGATGTCCAATCCAAACTTGGGTGCCGCGGTCGCGAAGGCTGTGGTCATTTGCTGTAGTTTGTCCACGTTGTCTGTGAATTGCGCGCTCTCAACTGCAAACAGAAGTATGCGCATCATTGAGGCACGTAACCGGTTTGGGACGCCGAAACGTCGAATGTTCAGTAGGCACCTATCCGTCCGGCACTCTACCTCAGTGCTGTCCTCCCCAGAATTCTGAAAAACGACTGTTACCTTGGCAGTAAAATATAAACCAAGTAGGTCTACGCGGACCGTCTTCCTCGGATTAACTATAATTAATGTACGTTTGTTCCAATCTGTGACTACACTTGCTTGTTACTGTTTATCACAGAATCCTCATGAGTTGATCAAAACAGTCATTTGGTTTGCAAAAATCCTGACAAAACATTCGTCGTATTAATCTTTTAATTTTTTCAATGCGTCACCTACACTACATGTGAACAGGTGGTTCGCGCATTTACACCTTGTTATGGCGACTTGCCAAATAAGCTGTGCATTCAACTTACCTGAACCACGTCATTCAGCCGTAGACGATGGAGATTTTGCACTTAGTTCCACCATTCCCGACGATCATACTCCAGTAAACGAAGTGGTAATGAAGTTGAAATTATTGAAACCTAACGGGGCTCAGGGTCTGATACTTCTTTCTCTAACTCGTTTCAA
>JTDE01001980.1:24135-36598 GCA_014338405.1 Paragonimus skrjabini miyazakii
TCGCCTGGAACTCAGAAAGGAACTACGAAAAAAGGATGAGACCTGACGGCCAACGTGCTTTCGAGCGAAAACGAAACGCTGCTGCCAGGAACTCCCGCAAGCTTTTCTGTCTCATCCGTGCAGGTGTTAGTTATGAATCAGACATTGGCGTTGAGTTTCTTTCTGGCACTAGACTGATCGATCCGGACTACGCCGACGACATTGTCTTACTTAGCCCCCCCGCCGAACACATGCAGACCATGCCGGACAAGATGAATGACTGCGCTTGTTCGTATGGAATGCGCTTTGCACCTTCAACGTGCAGTGCTGCTTTAAGACCGATCGCGTGAGCAAAGTGGCCGTTCGCCGGCGCGTATTCCGGAACGCTCACGGTGCGCGATCAATTGGTCAACTAATTACGGTACACTTCTTGCGTTGGTTGGGTCACGTACTCCGTATGTCATCTGATAGTTTACCGTACCGGGCGTTACATACTGAGGCCACTAACAGTTGGGTAAAACCGCGTGGTGGTCAAGCAACAACGTTGTCATGAAATATGAGGACCCTGACTGCTCCACTGAGAAAAGTTGGTAGATGTAGCCTGCCTGAAAGGGGTTCTCGTGATCACTCAAACCGCTGTTTGGAGACGCTATCTGAGATGGCGGTGTGTCGCAGTCAATGGCGTACCTGTATCCATACCATTTCTAGTTATTCCGCTTAGTCTTCTTTCAATGTTCAACCTTCCTAGTAACGTCTTCTTCTAGGATATTCCACGTCACTGTTGAGGTGAGCGGCGGCCCGAGCCGCAGTACCTTTTGGTCAGACTCATGGCTGCTATGATGATGATGAAGATGATGATATAAAGCGACAGTCCAGGCTGCATTACTTCAGGGCAGCGAAACATGGTCACTAAGAGTAGGAAACGGGAACCGTCTTCAAGTATTTGACCAGCGATGTTTGCGCTCGATCGCTGGCATTGGGTGGCACCAGCAAACAAACAGCGAAGAGGTTAGGAAGCAGGTGTTTTAGCACTGATTGTCGAACGAGTTCTCTCGTTCAATCATTACAGCTGCACTATAGTGATGTTCCTCTCCTATTCAGCATCGCGGTAGACGTCATCATAGTGTTCTTCAGTATACTTTGGGTAGGATGACGTTATACTTCGAGATATCGTTTGTACATGACTTCGGCTCGATGTGTGAGGGTTCGTGGGAAGTAGGAAACTTCCTAGGAAGCTTGGAGGCCTTAGTTCGTTAGTCTGTAATAGTATTTGCACCTTTTGATTGTTATAAAGCTGATGGAAATTTGTGCTTACTCTGACCGTTGATGGTGAGCTCTCGGAAGTAGTCCGTTTCGTGCATCCTTAGAGACGTGTTAGCGCTGTCTGAATGTTTACTCAGATCTCAACTCGTGTCTACTAACTTACCGGTGTGAATTCAGGTTTTCCGTGAAAATCCGAAAGCGTAATACGAGCTGTGTTATTGTGCGGCTGCTAAACCTGGCTTTTCTGTGGAAGACGTCTTGCGTCTGTATTTATCTGTTTCCTTTGTCTTATGCAATATAGGTATGAAACACTAAATTTCTCGAAGGCACTGTAGTCTTGGTAAAATTATCACACAGCGCTTCTATTTGGGCATTTATCACCCCGTTATTATCGTCTACATCCCATTGAAAGTGTATTTGTAATGCACCTTCCTGATGGCTTCAACTTTTAGATAAATATACTGACATCTTCGGCAAATGTGGATGTTCCGTTGCAGCTGTACAGTTTGTATTGCATAACAGAGCATTGGCGACATAATGGTGAATTTGGGGTATGCACTTTACATGATTTAGACATCTTGGTAGTTCTTTTATCCCCCATAGGACGTTATCGCTTTTTACCCTTCTTTTTATCTACAGCCCTAAGTGAAAGCAATCAACTTCTGATCAATAACCATTTTGAAACTGTTCCCAGGGGTGTTATTGTTTCTTTTTTCCACTACATCAGCGAAAGCCTGTATTTCTTTCTCCCTAACGAATCGGCATCTTCATTGTTATTTCTTGGTTTTTGTGTTGTAGATGGTGGCACATCCAAGGTTTCCTTTGCAGCCAAAAACCTAATGCTGTTAATTCCGATAGATTTTTGATTGCAGAAGATTTCATTATGAACTGCAGTTTATAAGCGGATGTGCTTATACTGGTCTGACAATACTTACATACTTTTACTACACGGGATTATGCCATTAGTTGTATTTCTGGGTTATGGCAAATTTCAATTGCCTTTTTGACACGCGTCAGTGATCATATACTTCTGTTGCGTAGCATGTGGCCTGAGCTACAGTACCATTTGATCTAGCTTATGATCATTTGTGTTTGCAGGTCTGTTGACGTTCTACATACTAACCACTTAGCAGTTGCTTGTAGCCTTAATCAAGCTGTATTAAAATTGTACTGCCTCTGAGAAGCCACCGTAGCCTGCCTAGCGAACTCATGAAGCTACTACTACTAACTTTATCTGTTTGAAAAAACACTCCGATAATCTATCCCGTCGCTTATGTGATGTTGTCACTGTACAAGCTTAATGCTATAGGGAAATCGGTGCTCGAAGACAGACTGTTTTTGAACATTGTCTATACAGACAGGCCCAGTTTCACAGATTGCGCTTACTAAAGCGTTGTTCTTTCTTCCCGGTGTAAGGCTAATCTCACCTTGTAGAGGTTAGCATGTTCCACCTGGTTATTTAACTGCCGGTCCTGTCAGGCAATCCGGCAGTGAATACGCATACTTCTCAGTTATCTCCTACGTATCATCAGCGTCTATATGTGGTTCGGTTCATAACGACTGAACCTTCTTTTGTGTTGACGTGAGTGTTTTGTGATTTGTGCACCATCCGGTTCGCATGCGACCTGAATATCTTCAGTTTGTTGATAAACAATCATAACTGTGAGAAAATAGGGAACACCGCTTAGGACATCACTTCAGAACTGGTCACTTTCAGTGTCAAGCACCATTGGCGCTCCGCTAATGTTCAAGCGTTCTGACCATTGACTACACCTTTCGGTTGTTGTGAAAACGGTTTGTCAGTGATAAAATTAACTGTCTTTTATTCTGTTATTCATCATCAACAATATCGATACATCACAAGTTGTCGACGTTGCTCAGCCGCTATATCACTGAACAATTGAAGAAATAAAGGAGATCTCATTAGTAAAATCCGTACGCTTGCATTCAGCCAGTTGAAATCGACTTGTTGCCCTGGTTAATTAATTGTCTTCAGTTCGAGGACAATTCAGTCAAACAATGGTAGCATTTGCTCCACAAAATCTGGTTAACAGTATTCGGTAACTGCGTGGATCAAGTGATACTCCGGAGAGGACCACAATCTATGGTTCATAACCTACTAGTGGTTACTTTCATTTTTATGGTCAACCTTATGTTACTGCTGAATTATGCCCGTTAGTTCGGCTTTTTCTGCTGTACTACCCTTGGAATTCACATTTGATTATTTATGCAATATCGCTTTTGTTGTTCCAGTTTTTTAATATTTTTGCTACTTCATGTTTGCGAGTAACCTATGAAGTGGAACAGGAGCCCTAGCAAAAAGTTACTACGTATCAAAGTCACGTCACACGAATCTGAATTAGAATTTAATATTTCGGTGAGTCTTAGTGTCCTTTAGGTTTTCTATTGCGCATCCTGTTTAGCACAAAAGTACTGGCAAATATTTATTCGACCTGGTCTGTAGCACTATTGGTTTGCGGGAAACATGGTATTTCGGTTTGCAAAATTATACAACCTTACCGAACGGGAGAATGCGACTTCTACAGTGGCTTAAGTTGGATAAGAAGGTATTCTTTTTTACCATTTTTTTTCAAGACGTTTTTTTTAGATACTTTCACAGAAGACACAGAGTGATCACAAGCAGTTATGCTTCTTCTTCCACACTAAGTTTTTCCCGGAAGACATTGAACAAGAATTGATTCAAGCAACCACGCGTCATCTATTCTATTTGAGCGTTAAGTCAACCATATTGAACCGAAATGAAACCAACGTGAACGGAAACCTTTCTGGTAAGCTTAACCTTGGGAACATTGGGCTATTAGATGCCACGTAAATCGCATTGAAATGTAGTTTGTGGTGCTTTTTGTCGTAAATTGAGCCGCGATTTTTGGTCCTCGTGACATTTGCTTATACAATGGGCCTTCAGCTGTTTCCTTTGCTTATCAATTCGGCTTCGTTTAACCAACTAACTAGATCGTGTACTGTTGTACGGCTTTCGCTACGTGCACTTCTGCCGCACATAGTCGGATTCGGGTAGTTTAGTCCCAGGTTTTTTTTTCCCGAAAGGTTTGCGAAAAACATGGCACCGTAATAAATCCACGGGTCGTGTGCTGCTATATTCACATTTCTGACGTTCGGTGGAGGATGCGGTAAACTGGGGTGGCTAACAGCTTTAAGTGATTACAGTACAGTCAACAGTTAGCTTGATGACGGTATAACTGTTTAGCAATTATCTTACTCATGTTCAACCTTGTCGTCTGTCAAGCATAGTACGCACTTCCAGCTCTGGAGGTACCGAATAGACTCTCAATACTTACGTTATACACCCGTTGAATATTATGCAATGCACGTGAATCAACACGCCTGTGGTTTGCTCTCCAGGGAAGAAAACACCTACGAACAGAAGCACGTTAGCTTGTTGATTGAATTACATGCTGGACTAACAATGCTCGCTTAGGCAGAACCGGGTCTATTATTTTGGTCAGCAAACGAATGAACGGCCAGGCAACTGCAACATAGCCTCTAAAGTTAGATAGATGCACACTGTTCAACTTGAAAACGGTCAGCCGGAGATTTTAAAACTAACTTTATATCGTCGCAAGTAAAATGCAACCCATATTTATGCAATAAGAATCTATAGGGTCGTACGTTTCCCGCGAAGGAAGAAGCACTTAGATGTGCATAATTGGTTCTTCATTGTTAGCTGGAAACAATGTGGTAGTAAATGCTTGCTCATGTTCGGAATCGGTGGGACCGAATAGCCGAATGTTATCACTATAAGTTCACGTTCTGGGTGTGTCTGATACCAGTCTGCCCGTTATTCATTGGGAGATAGCGGCTTCCCTGGAAGGTCGTATATGTATGTTGATAGTTGTGCAACCGTGTGGAGACTCGTTTATCTCGACTTGTGAGTAGGCATTGCCTAGGTTCACCTCGGAAGACTCTTCGTAGTTGCTAATTTTTAAAGATAAATCTGTAATCATAGACTATTTCGACTATCTCGATCGAAGCACTGTTTTGTGGTAGGGGATGTCGTCAGCTTTTAATCCGCACATACATTTTGGATCCCATCGCTTTTGCGGGGGACGATAAGTGTTACTAAATATGACAGTGGAATTACATTGTTGATATACGCTTATTTTGTGTCTGAAGATCTTCTTATCCATCCTCTATCGTAGAGCGGCATATACAGTAAAAATCAGGCGTTATTTAATATATCAATCGTGGATTGAATTGAGACCATCCTGAAAATCCGTTGGCTTTCACAAGACATCATTACTGCACGTATAGGTTTCAACTCTTGGTGTGCCTTTCAAGAGTATCAGGATGTCTATTCTTCTAGTTACTGGTAGGTGGACTGACATCTACAGCAATCGTCTTTTGTCTGATAATTTGGGATCATTATTCTGCACCATAAACGTTGGAGGTTTGAGACTTCGCAACATTTTCTACTCGGGTTCCATACGTACCGAACGCATTAATACTTCACCTGTGTATCTTTGCGAAGGTTTTTATTTATTAAAAAGTTGACTGTTAAGGTCATTCTCCTAAGTAGACTTCCATTGTGATTAATTGGCTTTGAACATGCGGCTAGGTGGTACTAACATCTTTGACGGTTGCACTTGAGAACATACAAGTAACAATGTTTGGTTTAGCCGTTTTAAATTCTTCTGATTTAACGGCCACGCTGAAGGCGTTGGACTGGTGTAGACACGAGCAAGGTAACCAGTTTCATGTCATTTATTACAAACTGTTTTCGTATGATGATAGCCCTTGAGGAATCCTTTTTTGGCGATACGTTTGTGACAAACGAAAGACTTTCTGTTTTACAAGGTAACACCGAGATCCGTTTGATAACCTTGTGACAACCTTGTGTAGCTGTGGAATTGGCTTGTAGCACAACGATTACTTTGTGTGATTTTTGTTGAACAGAGTTTGTCTCCTTTAGTTTTGCTCCGTCTGATTATAACTAACACAGACGGTTAATCATTATATATTCCAGTCATTTTTTAGGATACGCATGGTAGTCTTCATGTAGTAACAGTCGGAGAGTGACTGAAAAACACGTAAAGTCATGTGCTGTCACCAGCATGTTCATATGACTTGCGAAAGTGATATTACATTTTAATGTGGACAAATCACATTGTATAACTTTATTGGTGCTACGGATGTGTATGGTACAAAATCTTGGTGCAGTCGACAGAGGGAGTTTGTTCAGCTTAAATGCGGTAGAACTAATTACAAAATGCTTCAAATATTGTACTGAGTCCAAGTGATATTCAAGGACTGCTTAAAGTAAGTTGTTTGTGAACCGTTGTTCATACGATCCTGAGAAACACCCCGTTTCTAGTTAGCCGATAATTCAGTGGAGTTCCTACGTTGACAATTAGTGTGGACAGAGAGACATGTCGAGGATAAGACAAACGGAACACATTGATCTTCCGTGGTTAAAAAAGAGGTAGATGAACCTGATAGAGAGACACACTGCTACTGCGATTTGCGGAAGGGCCCAATAGTATTTGGTGAACTTCTATTTTAAATTGACCCACCGATGAGTCATTATGCCCTCAACTGCAACAGTAAACGTCAGTTGTCTTTTCTTGAACGCTGCCACATTTCGTCATTTACTGTTATTTTTGTACCTGGTCTTTCTTCATCATTCGGTGTGTCAGCAATACAGTGAATGCTGTTGAACTGGTAAAAATGTGTCTTTCACAGCAGCACATTTCCAGACCCTATTTGGAACTTTTGGGGCTTGTTGATTACACAGCTGTGTAGAAAGGAAGTTTTTATGTGTCGAGATTCGAGCTTGTCGATGCCATTCAAGGAATTTGAATTGAAATTCTGTGATTGTACTTACACTGCGGATAGCATACACAAATGTGGCATATGAGTGCCGAATAAAAACTGAGGCCCTCTTATGAGATGACATTAAATTTTTTGTATCGCTGTGATTTTTTCCTCAGCTGTTCAGAAATAAAATTCATCGATCTAATATGAATATGCGATTGCGTGTGAACTGGAAAATGAGTTTTGTCTGGATAAACGAGCGACCTATACGAACATACCTACCGAATTCACAAGTATTGTACGCAGTTTGTTCCGGAGCCCTTCCAACCGATGGTATAAAAAAATGTAATGAAGGCTCTTATTGCTCTTATTAGGTGTGTCACGGTTGGACCACTTCGGTTAAAACTCTTATCGATGGTTTCGCGTAGGACAACAGTAGGTTTAAACTACGATGCTCTCTCACAACCACTATCAAGTTTTTTGTTTTACAGTAGTAAAAGTGAATTTCGGTTGTTTTCTTCATCCGTGCTGTTTTTCAGCCGTGGCAACTGGTTTATGAGTCACCATATGGAGAATACGAGTGCATGTGCTCATCTTCTGCTCCCTTCTCTTGCTTGCATTCTGCTTTAACCCCATTTCAACAACTGTGGCTCCTTATTCCGCATCGTCCTTAAATTGTGTGTTCCTACAACTGTTCTTTGTCACAACCAGACTAGACTTCGATACGGTTTGACGGTTTGCGCACCTCGATGTTATAGTCGCAAGTAGTCAGTCGCCAGACAGACCAATAGGTAGAGTTCTGATGACCTATAGTCTCCAGGTTGGATGTTGGAAGTAGACTGGCATCCTTCCATAGAAAACGTGGTACTAGCTGTGGTAAATCTTTACCCACCCGCTGTCTTGTTGTGTAATCTCTTGAGTCCAGAGTTTCGTTTGTGAACGCCAGTCGTTCTGTTGTCCTGGTTTGGACGCTCTGGCAGTATCTCAACACACGTATTGTTCGAATTACTACCAATTCCATACTTCATCGACCGTCTCGTAGCATAAACAGGGTCGTCCTATCTGCAGCATACAGCAGGATGGATGAGCGCAAGCCTGTTACCACAGTCCCTTCCTCAATTGTCCTCTCTATCCTCTGAACCCCATTTACGGTAATTCCACAGCAGATATAGCTAATCATAGTAACACTGTTTTAGTCTGTCCTATCTCTTACTACCTGGCCTCCGACGTCCGTCATTCCTTACTTAGGCCTGAATTGCTTGTTAATATAGATGCTTTCAGCGTTCATACTCTAAAACAGGTAGGCTATCCCCTTTCGGACGTTAAACTGATCGCATTTGATATGTACTGCATTTCAGGGACTGGAGTCCGGCACATTGGTCAGTGTATAGAGGTGACCGTGTTCGTTCTTCCTATTCGATACTCATTGTACATTTTGGGTGACTAAATAACAACCGCTGCCAGTCAGGATGGTGTTGGCGTAGTCCTCAGCACAATGGCAACAGCCGCATTGGTATATTATATTCCAGTTAACAGTATACTCTGTTATGTCCAGCTCGGTGTTTGCATTCGATCGCTCGCATCGAGTGGCACCAATGGGCATGCGTCTATTTCATATATAAGGCACCGAACTGTTTCATTCATCCACTGTCCAAGCATGTACAGCCTTCAACTGTCAAACCAAATGCTAGAGATGCTATACAGAACACTTTTTCCGGATATCGCGATCGATTAGCTTCTGGTGCAAGGTGGTTAGATGATGACTCGGCATTGAAAAATGAAGTCAGCCACTAAAGAGTGAGCTACCGTAGGTCTGTTTGGCTCTCCCGATTCACACTGTCGATTGCTGGAGACCTGAGGAAAAGGGACGGCTAGTCGGACCAAGTGGTGTGAATTTTACCGTTATTTAGCTGAGCTGTTTGTGAAGTAAGTAAAGTTAGTGACGCTGGGCAGTGAAATCCGTGAGGAAGCTGGTGAAGTCTTACATCCGCTTATAGTTCAGTTGTGTTGTGTCGATCTAGCTGGCTTCCTGCTTCTGCTTGATACCAGCCATCACTAGGGTTCCGGCATCCATTATACTTCGTCGACTCACTGCAGCTCGAGAGGTTAACTTTAGGGAAAACAGGCTGGGTTTCACCCTAGACAAAGGTGTACTGATCAAATTTTCACTCTTCGCCAAATTCTGATGCGACCTAGTGTATGCTGCCGGCCAAAAATTGTCGTATTTCTCGACCATTAAGGTGCATTTGATTCGATGGATCGATCTACCTATTTAAAGTTGTTTAAACGCAGGGTCGTGCCGACCAAGTATGTGAACGTACTGTCGGCGCATTATTCCCATACTTCAGCTCAGGTTAAGGTTTACGGTGGACTCTCCGACAGTTTAAGCACCAGGATCGATGTACTTCAAGGCTGTCCACTCTCACTGTTTTTGTTTAATTTTGTGACAGACGAAGTAATGGAAAGCCGTCTACGGAACTCACAAGATGCCGACGTAAACCTCCTACGTGGTGGGAGACCGATCAATCTTGATTAGGCTGACGACAAGGTGTTGCTGTTTGACAACCTTCAAGTGCTAGACGCTATTTCTCATTCTGCTGAGTACTTTGAAATTCGCTTTGCAGCCTCAGAGTGTAGAGTGCTTTCGTAAGATTGTTGTGATTACGTTGATATAACGTAAGCTGATGAAGATGTGGAGGTTGTTGATCGGTTTGTGTATTTGGTGTCGGCGGTGGTATAGGGAATGAAATAGAAGCGCGTATCTCTAAAACTACAGCGGTATTCGCTGACGTGGGACACGTTTGGCGACGGGGTTGCATCTCTCTGATGCTTAGAGGTCGCGTAGATAAAGCGTCAATAAGGGTTGTATTAACTTACGGCAACGAAAAATTGCCACTCAGATTAGAGAACGTGAACCGTCTTCAAGTATTTGACCGGCGATGTTTGCGTTCAGTTGCTTGTATCGGGTGGCACCAGCAAACAAGCAGCGAAGAGATTATGAAGCGGGTGTTTTAGCACTGATTGTTCAATCATTACAGCTGCACAGACTTAGACGGTTAGGTCATATACTAAGGATGCCAGGTAGTCATCTGCTGCAACGTGCACTGTTTGCCCACGTTGGAGCCGACTTGCGCAAGGTGCGAGGTGGACAGATGATGAACTGGCATAGAAAAATGAAACCGTTCATGAAGGGATTGACTACTGTATATCAGGTTCGCCTCTCAGGCTAGGTCCCTCGCGACCCACAGAGTCGGTGGCTGGAGATGTTAGGTGAGATGGCGGCTAGTCGAATTCAATGGCGTGAATGTTGTCGTTGTTTGGCCGAGTCGTCTGTGGACTGAGTGCATTTAGTGACACGGGGCAGTGAAAGCCTTAAAGAAGCTGTCTTCCTGATGACGCTGTACCTTCACTTACAGTTCGGTTGTTTGTTTTCAAGGTGCAGGCACCTTGATGTTAAATGCTTGAATATAGGCGTCGCTATTTTTATCAGTTAGATTTCTTCCCTGTTCCTTCTTTTTTCCTCTCTCTTCCTATACAGGTTTTGCTTCTTCTTCGTCGTGGTTGTGTGACGGTTAACCATTAGTGATGACCACCGATGTAATGTTTTCTATATTAATGTTGATGATGTATTATGTCGATGAGCACCGGCGCTTTAAGCGAATGCCCTGACCAAGTATCCTAAGCCCTGTTCGACGGTGAACTACCCACGAATTTATACTTGACTAAAAGACAGCAGAGGACAAGGGCAGCAATCTACCATTAACGTATATATTCACCCGAACCTCTGACCCGACAGTGCCAACGAAATTACAGCTCTGTTTATGCTGAATTATGACCTGGAGTGCCCCCTTTATGCAGGACCATTTATTCAAATGAACAGGAAATTGGCATGTCATGAATGACATATGATATATCAAATTCGATTCCAGATTTGTGGTTCTTAGGTTTGTTCTACTCATAACGCTTTGCTTGTTTGCGAGATGTTGACATCTTGGCATGGAATGCTTGTGTTAGGGCATGGTTGTTGTGGTAGTTAGGTCCAGTCTCTTCCCGTTTTCTAACTATGATCTGCTCTTCTCTTCATGATTGTACGGCAGTTAAATTGAGCACGAAACACTGGTTTATTACAGTCTTTGGTGATGGTTGTGTTTGTTTTATTTTGGATTCGACGGTTTTTGTTATCCATATCATCCGGACGCCTCGTATTTTCTAGTCACATTGTAAGCTTTTCCGTGTTATTTGTATGGACAATATTAGAAAAATCTGTCCGTTGTTTGTGGGTTTTGATCTTGACGGAGCTGATAGGTTTACCAACAGTCTTACACGTTCAAAGTACTCTGTCCCATTGATATAGTTCATCAAAACAGCAAGAAGTTAAACGGTGTGAGATGTGAACATTTTAAATTATCTCATCAGTTGCGTACCAAATATGAACAGAATATGTTACGAAGCCACCTGACAGGGTGAAATTTGGGTCAAAAGACTGCTACTTCGAGAGATGGACAGTGCGAATCATTAACTTTTGCGCACACTACATTGGTTGTCTTTGTTTGATCAACACAACTTCATTGGTGGCCAGGGTTTTGGGGTTTGAATGCCGTAGCAACACGATAAACTACCTGATTGGCTCCATGTTGTGACCTGTCTCTGGGATGTGTTTCGTAATTGATGACGCCGCGTTCCGCGTTCGGTTGTCCATTTGACTATTTGTTCGCTCAACAGACTGAATCAACCATTTTGAGAGGTGTCCGGCCACTCGCTGACACAAGCACCGATCCGTTCTGCCGTTATTACTGTCGTTACAGCTGCAAGTGAGTTGATAAACGACATATGAGACGGAATAATTAGGTGCATCACGTCTAGCGTCTTCATAACTAACTCCCTGAGTTGATGACAATTCAGCTACAGGATATGTGCGGTTCACAGCTGACTGAAGCTGATGACGCATTACAGTGGACATATAGTCTCATCTGAACTATAGATTGCCATGTGAACTTCAGGCCTTTCTTTCTTTTTCTTGCTATGAACAGAGATAAGTTTATCCTTGTATCCGTTAGCAAGTAATGCGGTTGTTAGGAAGTCTTCCACTTGCATCAGCCGGTCGTCTGTGTAAGTTCGTTGGGATCTGTCAAAGACTGTTTCAAATAGTCTCCACTTGTAGGCCTTGGGTGCACAACTAGGGGACTGGAAGTATTGGTCGCTCCAAGTGGCTTTGCGATAAACCGACTGCTGCAGAGTGTCGTCGTGACGTCTCGTACATAAAACGTCTAGAAAAACTAGGCTGCTATCCGATTCAGTTCCATAGGCAACAGACAAATTTAGATGTATCGAGTTCGTAAGGTTAAAAAACGGGAGAAACTGGTTACTCAGTAAAAACCCGACTCAGTAAAACCCGACCTATACTGCTACCTTGGCGAGGTGGTCGGGCTTG